>APFE030626458.1:41575-75359 GCA_000404065.3 Pinus taeda
TATATGAAATATATATATGGTTTTAATCGTTAAGATTTATTTAAATTTAACAATAAATTCAAAACCAACAAAGCTCATTATGTTATTTGTTGAAAATGAACTTAGGTAAGGAGAATAACAATAATTCCTCCTAACTATCCAACATAAACCTAAATAATGAGTTTCGCAACTATTTGTTATTGTATATTATGAATTTTAATTAGTATGTAGGTGTTTAACATTAAGCCTCTTCCATAACATTTCAAAAACTTGACTTTAATTAAGTTTGAGGATTCTGAGCGATAAACATGGTTTTAAAAAAAATGAACAATAACATAATTGTTCTTGATCCGAACTTATGAAGGGAATGAAATGAAATATATATTTATAGCCAAAACATAGAGATGCAGTGAAACTTGACTTCAATTAATAAATGAAAATTGTTGAAATGATATACATGCAAAATGAAAGCAAACTAGCTCGAATGATGGTAGTCTATCTCTGAGAAGAGATGTGACAGTTACATGTCTTCCTGAACTGTGTTAGAATGAGGCTCATAGGACTTTTTATTATGAAGTAACAATGAAAAACCATAAAAATCCAAAAACCTAACCCTCAGAGATGGAGCACCAAAGGCTTATGAGCCTCGATGGGGTATGTTGGAACTTCAACTTCCCTAAGTCGTAACTTTGGGATACAATATCTATTTGGTGTGAACGATATCCCATTGTAAAGGTCTATCGAAGGAGTATAATTTTATATTTTCAACGAAATTCTACTTCTAACATCATACCATTTCCAAAAAAAATATGTCGTTTAAGGCCTCAAAATAGCTTTGAAAGTTTAGGACCTGAAAATTTCCAAAAATAAAAAACTGCCAAAATAAACAAAATCGTGTTGTGAGTCAATGGAATAGGTGGTTGGCCTCTAATATCCACATGTATCCGTCTTCCTTCCTTAAGAATCAATAGTATATATTGTGTTGAGTGCCTCCATGAGATGGGGAAACTTCTACAGAACTTGGCCCTTGGTGAGCCACTTTCCTTTGTGCAGGGGCTGACCTGCTTTGACAACCCAATATAACTGGAACCTCTATTGGAAAGTGCTATTAATATGTGTGTCCACAATATGATAAGTTGTGGTTTTTTCAATGCAAGTTGGGTTTATCTCTATCAATGTCATTTGCTCTGTGATTTCTGATGTGTCCAACAATGGTAGAAAGTATGGTCAAACATGGTCCACATTAAGCACTGTGTTTAGGTCAAAGAATGGGGGTATACTTAGTTCAAAATAATTTCCACCCATGGCCTTGGTGATGGTGTAAGTTCCATAATGTAGTGGTCGAAGCTTCTGATGGCACCTTGCAAGGCATTCCTTTTGCGGATGTAAACAAAACACGCCTCCCACTTGAAACTTGTGTGTCACCCGATGTTGATCATGGCATTATTTTACTTAGAATTGGATTTTTGTAAGGTATCGTGGACCTGCTAGTAGATGTGTTGAATTTGTTCAATAGCAATGGTAGCTTTGTTAACTGTAGATTGAACATGTGCAGACTTTTCTTGTGTAGTTGCAAGGGGCAGTGTGGCATCAATGGGACTTAATGGTTGCAATTCCATAACCACCTGAAAGGGGTTATCGCCAGTTGAGCTACCGAGATCTCTTTTGTAGCTATGTTGAACATAGGGTACACTCTCATCCTCCCGACCTCCACTTTCCAACTCAAATTACTATAGCAAGAAAATCCCTACACTACTTTTTTTCTTGTTCCAAGAATGCAGGGAAGATATGATACTAATTTTTAGGAAGTGATGGTCTAGATTGAAGGATTTGTTTCCTCCACTCCTCTTAACTTTGTAAACTATGTTTTTACTAAGTGAAGGTTCCAAGTAACATAAGGTATATATTTTTAGGCCTAAATCCCTCAAGATCCCCTCACCTTTCCCCTCTTATAGTATCATAAACCCTTTAGGCATTTTTGTTCCATCGAACTTGGTCATTTTATTAATCTCAAACACAAAGTATTCAAAGTATTCAAGAGGATCAACTTGGGATATTACATCCCCCTGGAATAACACCATCCTCAATGTGTGTTATTGTAGCAATGTCTATGTCTTTATTTTTTAGTTGTACTTGCAATGTCATTCTCTTGATTAGGTACACATTTTGACATATCCATACAACAATCATCAAAATAAACATTAATATCATAACCACTTCTATGCATAAAATATCTCATCGTATCTATGAATTTTAAGTTCTAAGTTGAAACATATATATTTACAACACACAAGATAAATTATGTAATTCATCTCAAAGCTTATATTTATAAATATGTAACGGGTCCATATTGTTACCACAAATGCATTTAACTCATTGTTTTATGCAACAAACCTAATGCACTTATGATTCCATCTAGCATGTAATGTAAATCTCAAATCACCTATTCATTCAAGCATCCTCTTCCTTGCAATCACTCACCCTCTAGGCCAGTGCATTTTTTTGGTACGGTCCCTTAAGTAATCCACCATTTTCCAAGGTTGCCTCACATAGAAAGGGTATAGATACTTATAGTCTTACAACCAATACATCCCTCTAGTTTTTTCTAACATAGTGTGGCTCATCTAAACGATAATGAAGGCATATCATAGGGCGTGTTAGGTAAACTTGACTTGGGAAAACATGCAAAGTTGACCAGGTCAATAATGGTGGTTTTGGGCCCATGGTTTTTTGCCTGCCCATGGTTTTATCCCTATGGAATTCATGTAATGGAGCCTTTAAAAGGCTAGGAGGAACTCTATTGTAATGGGCCAGGGGATGTAAGTGGTGAAGGCTCATTTGACCAGCTTGGCCAAAGATTTGGTCAAGGATCTAATGAAATTCCACTAGCTGGGTTTTTCCCTAGAGTTGGGGTTTTCCCAGGGTAAACAATGTGTGCATTTATGTTTGCATGTGTTTATGTGTTTTGTTGTTTTTAGTAATTTTAAATTTTCCTCTTAGTAAATTTGTTTATCTCCAAGAAAATTTCTACATTTGGTATCAAAGCCAAGTGTTAGCCTCAAGGGGATACCTATGTTGCCAAGGGTTGGTTTGGTGTGGCAAATGGAGAGATCAACACAGAGTCTGCCACAAATTTAACTAGAAATGAGGAAATAAACATGGCTGATCTGAAGCTAGAGAATGAGGATGACACATTGCAAGGACCTACCATGCTAAGGTCGTCGAGGGACTAGTGGATATTCACCAAGAATGGGACACCAACATGAATGATTTTTTTCTCTGTAGGTGCGCAAATGGAAAATTATCAGGTTGATGGTGGATTACAAGGTTGGATGAGAGGGTACAATGCAACTGAAATCCCAAGAGCATTGCCAATGTGAGGGATTGTGATCCAAAACTCAGAAGGCCACATGCAAAAGGTATGAGGTAGAAAGATTCCTAGCAGAGATGAGGCAAAAGATCAATAGTCCACTTTGTGGTTTGTGAGTTGTATTTGTAGAGTGTGGAAGGAAGCGTTGACTTCGTAAGTTATATTTGTAGAGCATGGAAGGTAGCACTGAGTTCGTGAGTTGTGTTTGCAGATCATGGAAGGAAGTGTTGATTTTTCTAAGGGAGGATTGGATGATCCCAAAAGAAATGCAATGGAAGTGTAATGACCCTTCCATGGTGGTCTTGTTAGAAAATGGTTTATAAAATGCCTCTCCCATAGTAATTTGATGGCCTGCATGACTGAGAAATTTTGGATCAATCACGAGAAATAGTGAATCAATTAGTTATATAATACAAGGTCGTTTATGTATGAGTAACGGTATGGCCAAATATTGGCAGAAAAGGCATTGGTGGACTGTGATGTTTGAATCAATTGGAGGGCTCAAATGCCAAACAAGAACCCTTTACCATGAGCTCACTTTATGTGAGCATGAATCTTTCTGTTTGAGTAGTACTAACAGGTTACTGTGATGTGCTCCATAGCGTAATCATGAATATCATGAGAGGTGCGCTTCTAGTGGAGCAAACACCTCTACTGAAGGTTTAATTGGCATGGTATGTTAGGTGTATATCTAATGAGGGACTCACACATGATCAAATTCACAACATCAAAGGAATGGTTTTGATGGGAACGATAAACCACAATCTTGTTGAGGGCTATCGAGAGGCTTCTTTTATGATGTTCTCTAGAGGTCAGTGTTTGTTGATATATAGTAAATAATAGATGATGCAAGGGCATTCTTAAAGGATGAAATATTTTACTAAGAGGAGTTGGTTCCTCAAAAAGTCGTTTGTTAGGCCATAATTCGTTTTAATTTGCCATGTAATTCTCCAAATTAGTCAATTTGTTGTAGTAGTTGTAGTTTAGGTAGGTTTTTCTCTAAACTAGTGCTCAGATCCTATCTTCATGGAAAGGAACCAAATTGATGTAATATTCATATATTTGATTAATGAAAAGAGAGAGAAGTGTGGTGGCGAGTGTGTATTTTTTTTCATGATAGCTCTGTGTTGTGTTTTTTATTAATTAATTCTTCTCCCACATTCCTGTTGAGAAACTTGTGTCTTGATTTATTGCCTAAGATTTAGTTAGTGATTGGAGCATTGCAAGAGGTTATCCGAAGGGAGAGTTGTCCAATTAAGTGTCGCAAAGCGCGACAAAAAGCCAAGGCTCCAAAGAAAACTAAAGGGATGAACTACTAAGGCCGAGACTAAGTCCCCTAGATTAATACTTAGTTGATTTCATTTTATTTTGGAAAAGTACGTCTCTTGCCAGGGTTGGGATTGTCTTCAAACATAATCCCTTAACAAAAAACTAATCGATAGGTAAGATCCATCGATCCCGAAAGAATCATTGGGAGTCCGAGCCTATAGGATCAGAAAGGAGGAGTCAGGCTACATCATCTTGAAAGAATAATTTGGAGTCCAAGTCTTTGCGATTGTAAAGAGGAGTCGTGCCACGTCATCCTAGAAGGGATAGCCTAGAAGATTCGTTTGAGCCCAAGTCTAAGCGACTAGGAATTGTAAAGCGTCGGGCCAACACAATGTTGGTGGATGTATAAGTGGGGACCACTCAGAGGTTATATGTTGGAGGTTGTGAATTCATGCACAAAGTTTCATTTCCAGGTTGGAATGGAGTGGGTGGAGCCCACCTGGCTGTAGCCTAACTCAGCAATAAGAATTGGGAGAACCAAGATACAGGTCGAGATTTAAATTTTGGGACACATCGAAATTATTTAAAAGCCCTTTCATTGTTTGTTAAAGTTCGATTTCAATCCCGAATCATACATGCGTAGTATATAGCGCTAGGTCATAGTGCTTGGCTCTAAGGGTTATGTTATAAAGATTTTTTACTCTAGAGGCTATAAAAACTCACCTGAAATCGATGGTTTTGTTAGTCACCTTTTCTAACAGGAGCCAAATCCTAAGGGGGGGGGGGGGGGGGGGTGAATTTATAAAATCTAAGGGGAAATTTACATCAGGTGGTATCAGAGTAGACCCTGTGTCTATTATGGAACAAAGGAGAAATCATGCCACCTAGAGTTGAAATTGGCGCTTGATGAGGTGCAAGAGGTGTTGGTAGAGGCACAAGAGAAGAAAGAAGGAAAATACCTATTGCCAACAGAGAAGTGTTGAGAGTTATGTGACATTTGGAAGAAATAATGGCAACTATGGAGACTTGTTCACACAGAGATCCTGATGTTGGAGATGAAAGTGTTGAGGAGGAAGAAGAAACCACAGAGGAAGAAATAGAAGAACCAACAAAGGCCAAGGTTTTGAAGTCAATTTTGGGGTATGTCGTAAAACCAAAACAATATTCATCCTTCTATACAAGAAGCATGAATTGAGAGGAATTGATCGATTGGATCACAAAGATGGAAAAATTATTTGATTATAAGGAAATGGATGAAGAAAAGAAGGTTAACTTTGCAGTGACCCGGTTGATGGGACATGCAAGTCTCTAGTGGGATGGTGTGCAGACAGAGAGGAGAAGCAATAAACATAATATCAAAAGTTGGGATAGGATGGTAGCGAAAATCAGAGGGAAGTTTTTTCAAAAAGATTACCAGTTGAATCTGTTCAAAAGTATGCAAAATTTCAGACAGAGAGGATTAACAATTAGAGAATACACAGAGGATTTCTACAAGGTAAACATCAGAGATGGATATGTGTAATAATCTGCAAAGAAGATTGCAAGGTATATCAATGGGCTTAGACTAGATATTCAAGATGAAATAAGTGTGTTGTCTCCAATAAAAATAGAAGAGGCTTACCAGATGGCATTGAAAGCATATGAGAAGCTTGCAAGAAAACAAGCTGGTAGAGGTAAAGGTGTTGCTAGAGGTAGAAGAAAACAACAAAATAAAGGGATATCTACTACATCTAAGGATGGGGCTAGTAGTTGCAGTCTATTACAACAACAGGAAAGTGATTCTAGAGGCCAAAGATCTTCTTCCAGAGGATGAGGAAGAGGCGAGACAGAGGCTCGATGCTACAGTTGTGGAAAGATCGAACATATTGCATATGAATGTCCAGAGAATAGAGAACCTAGCCAAAGCAATTTTGTTGCAGCTACAACATAAGAAGCAGAGGTAGAGGTGCAGGAAGAAAAAAATGTGCTAGAAACAGGTGAAGCTTTAATGATGAAGAAGGTATTTATTAAAGAAGAAAAGGAAGCTATGGATCCAACCCAAAGGGGAGCTTTTTTCAACTATATTTTCAAAATCCAAGGTAAGTGTTGTAAGGTTGTGTTTGATAGTGGAAGCACAAATAATTTAGTGTCTACAGAATTTGTAGAGAAGTTTTAATTGAAGAGGCAGAAGCATCCAACACCCTATAAGGTGTATGTGTTGCAGAAGGGACATCAAAGCTTGGTTAATGAACAGTTTGAAGTGGAGCTATAGATTGGTAGCTATAGAGACAAGATCTTATATGATGTGATGCCCATGGATGTGTGTCACATTTTTCTTGGGAGACCATGGCAATTTGATAGGAGTTTAGTGCATGATGGTAAGAGGAATATTTATAAAATCCAAAAGGATGACATCAATCATACCTTGTTTCCATTATAGGAGGAAATAATTTCTAGGAGCAATGATTCAAGGGCACTATTGATGAGTGGCAAGGAATTTCTACAACGATTGAAACCAGAAAAGGTAAATTTTGTTATTGTTTGTAAGCCCAAAGTAATTCTTACTACTAGTACTATTTATGATTTTCCCATAGAAATTCAAGAAATGTTGGGAGAATGTCGTGAGGTTGTAGTGGATGATCTGCCAAGTGAATTTCCACCAGTGAGGAGCATCAGTCACCACATTGACTTGATACCAGGAGCCAATTTGTCTAATAAATATTCTTACCGCATGACACCCAAGGAGAATGAGGAGATTAGAATGTAGGTACAAGAGTTGTTAGATAAGGGACTGATTAGGGAGAGTCTTAATCCATGTGCAGTACCCAGAGTACTAAATCCTAAGAAGGATGTCGGATGGCGCATGTGCACAAATTCTAGAGCCTTGAACAAAATTACCATCAGGTATCATTTTCCCCTACCACGTATTGACGATTTATTGGACTACCTGAGTGGTGCAAGTTGGTTTTCTAAAATTGATCTAAAAAGGGGATACCATCAGATAAGAATTCAAGAGATAGATGAGTGAAACCCTACATTCCAGACTAATGAAGGTTTGTATGAGTGGATGGTCATGCCATTTCGCTTATCCAATGCACCCAGTACATTCCTGAGGTTGATGAATGAAGTTCTAAAGGAGTTCATAGGAAAGTTTGTGATTGCTTACATGGATGACATTCTAGTGTAAAACTAGTCTAAAGAGGAGCATTTGAGGAATTTGAGGTATGTATTGGAAATATTACAACAAGAAAAGTTGTCTATGAACCTAAATAAATGTTCCATTTTGAAATCAGAATTAGTGTATTTGGGATTTGTGATCACTAAAGAAGGACTGAAGATGGATCCAAGTAAAGTGAAGGCTATTCTTGAATGACCCTCTCCTAAAAACGTTCTTGAAGTAAGGAGTTTTCATGGTTTGGAAAGCTTTAAGACGAAGTTTTTTTAGAATTTTAGAAAAATAAGTGCTCCAATTGTAGAGACAATAAACAATAGTCAACAACCATTTAGATGGACTGATGCAACTAAAAAAGGATTTCAAATTTTGAAGAAAAAGAGTACAGAGCAACCAGTTCTCGCTTCCAGGTTTTAATAAACCCTTTCAAGTCAAAATTGATGCCACTAACGATGCAATCAGAGCAGTGCTCATCCAGGAGGATAATCCCATTGCTTATTTCAGCGAGAAGTTGAATGAAGCGAGGAGGAAATATACTACTTATGGCAAGGATTTTTATGTCATGGTTCGGTTTTTAATAAAATGGAGGCATTATTTGTTGTCTAAAGAACTTATTTTGTATACTAACAATCATCCTCTTTAGTTCATTATGCGACAGCCAAAATTGAACCAGAAGCATATAAAATGGTTTGAGTATTTGTAAAGTTTTACATTTGTTTTGAAGCATATAAATGGTTAATCTAAAAAAATTGCAGATGCATTGAGAAGGAGACAATTTTTGTTGTAGGAAAGTCAAATCTAGATATTGGGATTTGAATTCATAAAGGAGTTGTATGAGAAGGATGTTGATTACAAGGAGTCCTATGAAGCTTGTAAAATTCCAGCTTTACAAGACAAAAGTCCATGGCTTGATTACATGCTTTAAGATGGATTTCTATTAATAAATAATCAGTTGTGCATTCTAAACTATTCTATGAGGGAGAACTTGATCAAGGAAAAACGCAATGGATGACTTGGAGGAGATTTGAAACAAGACAAAATATGATGTGTTGAGGAGATATTATTATTGGCCAAAGTTGAGATTTGATGTGCAGGAGTTTGTGAAGAAGTGTAGAATCTGTCAGTATGCCAAAGGAAGAAGCCTGGACACAAGATTATAAACCCCATTTCCAATTCCAGAAAGGCCTTGGGATTTAGCGAGCATGGATTTTTTTGGGATTGCCTAAAACACAAAAAGCTAATGATTATGTTTATGTGGTAGTAGATGGTTCTCAAAGATGGCTCATTTCATTCCTTGCGCTATGACTAATGATGCTAGTTACATTACTAATATGTTCTTTAAGGAAGTAGTAATATTGCATGGGATTCCCAGGAGTATAGTTTCAGATAGAGATACTAAATTTTTGGGACACTTCTGGAGGACATTATGGAGGAAGTTTGGAATAGAATTGCAGTTCATCTTAGCATATCAAACACAGGCTGATGGACAGACTGAAATTGTGAATAAAAGACTTGGAAACATACTGCACAACCTAATTGGAGACCATCCTAAATAATGGGATCAAATTTTGGCACAATTTGAATATGCTTACAATGAAAATCCTAATAGGTCTATAAGACAACGCCCTTTCCAAATTGTCTGTGGAATGAATCCAAGAGGGGTACATGTGTTGGAAATACTGAGGAAGGGGGGGGTTTAATCAGTATTTCTTTTTTTAATTGTTCTTTTTATCACCAAAACATTTATATATGGAACACAGAAATAGATAGCTAGAATAAATGTTTTTATTATCACAAACAATGCAATGAAATAGATACAATATATAAATGGTTGCAACCAGTTTCCAAGCACCAACTTGGACTTTTGTGAGGCTCCAACCTCTAGAGCACCAACTTTATTTTGCCAAGGAAACAGTGATGGACTTAAGAGCACCAACTCCCAAGCATTCCAATCCTTTTAGTTTTGAGGCTTCAACCCCGCGGGCTCCAACCCTTTATGATCAACTGTTATAAATTGTTTTGCTATAGTTCTCTATTCCCAAGCCTACTGAGCTTATGCTTCACTCCTATTCTCCTGCTTCTCCTACCTCTACCTGAACTTCGGCTTTCTCTAGCTCTACTTATTCACACACTAGCTCCTTTCCTTGTTTTTCATGTTTTATGTATTCTTGATGCCTCTGACTATTTGTTTCCACTTTCCACTGGCTCTTCGGCTTCCTCAACGCTTGCTTCAGCTTCCTCTGCGCTTGCTTGCCTCTTCGGTTTCCCCAGTAGCTTTGGCTTCCTCTATGCTGGCTTGTTCTTCAGCTTCCTGGCTCTTCATGTCACTTTGGCTTCCTCTGTCCCTTCGAGTTCACCAACACTCCAGGGACACATAACTTCATGAGAGAGGACCGAAAAATACACAGAGAAAACATGTTCCATGTTAAAACTGTAACAACGCTCCTTTTTCAATAATCATAGACATACATAGGAATGTATCATTTTTACGGAGAGACTATACCAGTAGGGCGGACCCACATGCCACATCACCATTGCAATCACAATCAGCATCATTCAGGCCTATTGTACTATCGGAACCATTATTTATGCATTTTGGCCTCCAAAAACCCTGAGCAATAAATTTTTTGAGATACACAGGAATATACGAGAAAAACTGACCAAAGCAATAAAGGGCGAACTTAAAATATTATTACACCCGCATCTATAGCTGTATCGGGTCCGCTACAGATATTGCAATCGGCAGTCGCAGCTTCCCGCTGGCCGATGGCCGATTCACCTGCAGATGCGATATGATATTAAATCAAATTGCAGTGTTTTAGCGGGTCCGCATGTATATTACAATTATTATATATATATATATATATATCTATATATAGATATTGCACATGTATATTGCAGTGGGGGTTTTCAGGTGGTGGTAGTAGAACACCTTGATTATACTATCGCTGATATATACATATCTCCACTGTGATAGTGTATTCCGATATAACTATGTTTTCCGCCTCCAATGTTGTAAATTGCATATATATGTTATATGCTGCTCCACCTCTGCTTTTAACTCTTCCGTATATATATATGTGTGTGTGTGTGTGTGTGTGTGTGTATTTTTCTCTTTGGAACTTTGGCTTGTATTACTCCCGATGAGACTCCTTGGCATATATTACTCCCGATATGGCTGATATGCCTATGAAGGCTTTGTTCACTCCTCCCGGCTTCCCGGCTCCTCCAATATTGCCATATTGACATCAATGAAAATCTATGTCAATAATCTCCCCCTTTGTTATCGATGGCAATATTCTTCTTCTCTCCCCCTTTGACATCAATGGCAAAGGAATGCATACACACTCCCCCTGTTGAACTGCTCCCCTTGTAGAACTGCTCCCCCTATCCTGAACCATCTTTATGAATGAACTTGAGTGATGCTAAAGAGATAACCCCCATCTTCTGACGAAGATGTTCAAATGCTTCTCGAGGAAGAGGTTTTGTGAAAATATCAGCTATCTGCTCCTTAATATTGATATATTCCAAGATGATGTTTTGTTTAGTTACTTGTTCATGAAGGAAATGATACTTGATTGGTATATGTTTGGTCTTTGAGTACATCACTAGATTTTTGCTGATACTGAGAGCACTTGTGTTATCACAATAGATGGTAATTGGTTGATATGTACCTATGTTGACATCTTTTAGAGCTTCCTTCATCCATAGTATTTGAGTACAACAGTCTACTACAGCTATGTACTTAGCTTCAGCTGTGGATAATGATATAGATGTCTGTTTTCTATTGAGACAAGATACTAAACAGTGTCCCAGGAAGAATGCATTTCCACTAGTACTTTTTTGATCATCTACACTTCCAGCCTAGTCAACATCAGTGTATGTAGTTACAGTCAGTGTTGAGCTCTTAGGGTACCAAATACCTAAATCAGGAGTTCCTTTCAGATATCTAAGAGTTCTTTTTACAGCTAACAAATGGGAATGTTTAGGAGTAGATTGAAATCTTCCCACCATTCCTACTACCTGCATTATATCGGGTCTCATAGCAGTTAAGTACAGAAGGGCTCCAATTATTGACTTGTAATGAGTTGCACCTACTAGAGGGGAGTCATCATTTTTGCTCAATTTGCAATTTGTGGTCATAGCTATGCTCATGGGTGCACATTCTTCCATTCCATATATTTTAAGCATTTCCTTAAGATATTTGGCTTGAGATATGAACAATACTACTCTAGTTTGAGATACTTGTAGTCCAATGAAGTGAGATAACTCTCCTATCATCGACATCTCGAAATCTTTTGACATGGTTTCAAAAAATTCACGGCTCATCTCATCATTATTGCTAGCAAAAATTAGATCGTCAGTGTAAACAAGTGTGACTAGTAACTTACCTTCATCCGTCTTTATGTAGATATTACTTCCTTCCACTCCCTTCTTGAAGCCTTGTTGTTGTAGATAGTGATCCAATCTTGCATACCAAGCTCTGGGAGCTTGTTTCAACCCATATAATGCCTTTTTGACCTTACAAACTAAGTCTTTTCCTTTTGTTAGATAAAACCCTTCTAGTTGCTCCATGTAGACTTCTTCCTTGAGTTCCCCATTCAGAAATGTTGATTTTATGTCCATTTGATAGATTTTGAATCCTTTTGAGCAAGAAAATGCCAAGAACATCCTGATAGCTTCCATACGAGCTACTGGTGCAAATGTTTCTTCAAAGTCAATTCCTTCAATTTGTGAATAGCCTTTGCAAACAAGCCTTGCCTTGTTTCTGATGATTTGTCCATATTCATTCATTTTGTTTTTGAATATCCACTTGGTTCCTATAATGTTTTTGTCCTTTGGATGAGGTACCAACTCCCATGTCTCATTCTTCTCAATTTGGGATATTTCTTCTTCCATGGATTTTACCCAATGAGGATCCATACTTGCTTGAGTATATGTTTCTGGTTTTATCATGGATAGAAGAGCAATATCGTTTTTCTTTGGTGTGTTTATCATCCTTCTTCGGGTTTGCATCCCTTCATCTCTATTGCTAATAATCTACTCTTCTGGATGATATTTCTGGAGAAACTTCATCTTTGAAGGGGTATGAGGTGGTTCTTTTTCCTCTTCTTCTTCTTCATGATCTATTTCTTTTTTTTCTGGTTCTTCTTCTTCAATGAAAGGATCAACTTCGTGTTATTCAATTTCTTATTCTGGAAGGTCTTCATCAATCTTTACATCAATGCTTTCCATTATTTTCCTTAGTCGATTATTACAGCACTTGTAGGTTTTGCTCCGTGTAGAGTAGCCAAGGAAGATCCATTCATTAACCCGAGAATCAAATTTTCCTAGTGAGCCATCATTAATTTTTATGAAGCACTTGCTTCCAAATATCTTGAAGTACTTTACCAAAGTAGGTCTTCCTTTCCATATTTCATAAAGAGTTTTTTCACTATTTGGTCTTAATTGAGTTCGATTCAAGGTATAGACAGTTGTCCCGGCTGCTTCTCTCCAGAATTTTGGTTGCAAATCTGTTGCTAATAGCATTGTTCTTGCCATTTCTTGAACTGTTCTTTTTCTTATTTCAACTACCCCATTTTGCTGAGGTGTTTTGGCAATAAAGAATTCTATTTTAATTCCATGTGTTTTGCAGAATTCATTAAATTCTTTTGATGTGAATTCTCCCCCGCTATCTGTTCTGAGGCACTTAATCTTTGAGTCCTTTTCATTTTCTATAAGAGCTTTAAGATTCTTAAAACACTCAAATGTTTCAAATTTATATTTTATAAAATATATCCACATCATTCTAGTATATTCATCAACGAATAAAACAAAATACCTTTCTCCTTGGAGTGCCTGATTTCTAGTTGGTCCACATAAATCAACATGAATGATCTCCAAAGGCTTTGATGTAGAGAACTCCTTGGTCTTGTGGCTGGTTCTGGTTTGCTTTCCATGTTGACATGGACCACATACTCCTTGATTTGGTTTGAATAGCTTTGGTATGTCTCGTACAACTTTGATCTTGCTGATATTGATCAAGTTCTCGAAGCTTGTATGTCCAAGTCACTTGTGCCACAATCAACTTTCATCTGTTTGACTTAAGTAGAATTTATCTTCTTGAATCTTATCAAGAATGTAAATGTTGTCTGGTGTTCTAATCCCTTTTGCTACAAGTTCCCCTGAGGAAGAGTTCCTTATTTCACAGTGTTTGGTGCTAAAGATGACATTATGTCCTTGATCACAGATCTGGCTAACACTCAGGAGGTTGTGTTTGAGCCTGTTTACTAGCAGATCATTTTGGGATTTTCCTTTTCCATTGATAAGAGTAACAATTCCCCTTATAGCAATTCTGGCAAATCCATTTCCAAAGGATACATTTCCTTCCTTTTTGCTCAATTAGACAAACTTCCTTTTGTCCCTTGTCACATGTCTGGAGCATCCACCATCCAAAAACCAATGATTTTCATTATTTTGAGCATATAGAGCCATGCCACATTTAT
Organism: Pinus taeda; assembly: GCA_000404065.3. Lineage (NCBI taxonomy): Eukaryota > Viridiplantae > Streptophyta > Pinopsida > Pinales > Pinaceae > Pinus > Pinus taeda. The sequence continues at coordinate 55,830 of APFE030626458.1, forward strand.
CCATGTTGGGATTCTCACTACTTGCTTTTCCTCTTTTGAGTGGGAAATTTTGTTCATAGTGTCCATTATGTAGCATAATGACCAAATTAGATCAAATTTGGTCAAGGGATCAAACGAATTGAAGGTTTTAATTTGTCCCTACCTTTTGGGGCCATATTGTTTGATTATTTGATCCTTTAGATTTGGTGTTTCACTCTTGCGAGCCATGCAATGTCTAGCTTGATGACCAAAATTTTTACAATGAAAACAATGTCCAAGAAAGATAGTTTTGTACCTATTTTAGTAGCCACAATTTGAGTCAACTCCTTCCTTGGAATTACTCCCCCTTCATTCTTTGGATTTGAGAAGGGCCTTTGATGGAATATTTGTTTGTATTTGCTATAATATCCATGTTTTGAATCCACATTCTTCTTTGGAGTTATTCTCTCTTCATTCTTTGGATCTAGGATGTGCTTTTGATGACATACTTTTTCTTCTTTTGGGTTGTTGGAAAGTGTATCGGCATAGCTTTTCGCACTATTCTTAGTGCTTGATGATTCTCCTTTAAAACCTATTCCAGAGTTTTCATGTTGAGGTTTTGACATTTTAGGATAGTATCAAGTATTTGAGAGCTTTTCCAACCCTTTTTAACTTGCTCCAATTCCTTCCTCACAGATACTATTTCGGCTTCACGTTCTTCACAAGTATCTTCTTTTTCCTTTAGCTTTGTTTCCAAGAGATCTTCTCTTCTTCTTGTTTCCTCATTTTATACCTTGAGAGAAATGATTTTATTCGATAAATTTCTCATTTTCTTCAATGGCACTTATTAACAGTTCATTTACATTTCCTTCCAGCCCTGAATCATCATCATTTGTGAATGCCATGAATAATGTTTCTTGGCTTTCATCATGGTCACTTTCCTCATCTGATTTCTTTTTGATGACTACAAATTCATCCTCATCAAACTCATCTTTCTTAGAGAAGAAGTTCTTCTAATTGATCCCTTTCTTTTTGTATACCATTCTTTTAGAATTTCCTTCATCATCACTATCATGTTTATGAGGACATTTTGCAGCATAATGACCTATTTTTCCACATTTGAAACAGATAAGAGGGTACTTACCTTTTATCTTAGATCCTTTCTTCAGCTTTCGTACAAATTGAGCCAGTTCAGATTCCACATTGGAGTCATCACTACAATCATTCCTTTCTTTCCCCTTCTTTGATTTTGAAGCCTTGAATGTTGCATCTTTGGATCTTGGGCTACCTTTTCTCATCTCATAGGCAATGAGGATTCCATGTAGTTCATCCATATTGAGAGTATCTAGATCCTTTGCTTCTTCTATGGTGCTTATTTTGGAGTCAAATCTGTCTAGAAGAGATCTTAAGACCTTTTGAACAATGGTACTTTCTTCAATCTTTTCATCCAATCCTTTAAGAGAGTTGACCACTTCAGCTACTTGGAGAAAGTATGATGAAATATCTTCTTCATCTTCCATTTTTAGACTTTCAAATTGCCTTCTATGAGTTTGAAGCTTTGCCTTCTTGACTTTTGAGTCTCCGTCGTATAAGAAAATTATCTTATCCCACATTTCTTTGGCAGAGTTACAATTCATGACTTTCGTAAACTCGGAATCAGTGATTCCACTAGTGATGGAGTTCAGGGCTTTTGCATTTGAAATGTAGGATTTCCTCTCATATTGATCTGTTGGAAGAGTGGGAGGAATTTGGTACTCATTTAGAATGAAATGCCAAACTTCAAGTCCAAGGGAAAATAAGTAGTAGGTCATTCTCTTTTTTCAAAAACCAAATTAGTGTCATCAAACAAACGAGGTTTTCCTGATGCTTCGTGATTTCTCATCATGACTACGAATCCTTCTTCAAGATGTTAGGATGATATGAAGAAGCCCGCTTTGATACCAATTATTGGAAATACTTGGGGGGGGGGGGTGTGAATTAGTATTTCTTTTTTTTTAATTGTTCTTTTTATCACCAAAAATTTATATATGGAACACAGAAATAGATAGTTGGAATAAATTCTTTTATTATCATAAACAATGCAATGAAATAGATATAAATATAAATGGGCAACTAGTTTCCAAGCACCAACTTGGACTTTTGTGAGGCTCCAACCTCCAGAGTACCAACTCTGTTTTGCCAAGGCAACAGTCCTGGACATTGGAGCACCAAATCCCAAGGATTCCAATCCTTTCAGTTTTGAGGCTCCAACTCCGCGGGCTCCAACCCTTTATGATCAACTGTTATAACTTGTTTTGTTGTAGTTCTCTGTTCCCAAGCCCATTGAGCTTATGCTTCACTCATGTTCTCCTGCTTCTCCTACCTTTGCCTGAACTTCGACTTTCTCTAGCTCTGCTTATTCAAACACTAGCTCCTTTCCTTGTTTTTTTATGTTTTATGTATTCTCGATGCCTCTAACTATTCGTTTCCACTTTCCACTGGCTCTTTGGCTTCCTCAACGCTCGCTTCAACTTCCTTTGCACTTGCTTGCCTCTTCGGTTTCCCTAGTCACTTTGGCTTCCTCTATGTTGGTTTGTTCTTCGACTTCCTGGATCTTCATGTTGCTTTAGCTTCCTTTGTCCCTTCGAGTTCACCAACACTCTAGGGACACGTAACTTCATAAGGGAGGACCAAAAAATACACAGAGAAAACATGTTCCATGTTAAAACTGTAACAACGCTCTTTTTGCAATAATCATAGACATACATAGGAATTTATCGTTTTTACGGAGAGACTATACCAACAGAGAAGACCCACATGCCACATCACCATCGCAATCGCAATCGGCATTGTTCAGACCTACTAAACTATCAGAACCATTATTTATGCATTTTGGCCTTCAAAAACCTCGGGCAATACATTTTTTGAGATACACAAGAATATACAAGAAAAATTGATCAAAGCTCTGAAAGGCGAACTTCAAAAATTATTACACTCACATCTATAACTGTATCGGGTCTGCTACATATATCACAGTCGGTAGTTGTAGCTTCCCGTTGGCCGATGGCCAATTCACCTGTGGATGCGATATGATATTAAAAGAAAAATGCAATGTTGCATTGTGTCCGCAACATACATCGCAATCGGCGCTTGCGGGAGTGACAACCCTTTGTGTATTGTGATATATGATTACCGATAGGGCGAATGCAATATGATATTAAATCATAGTGCAATGTTTCAGTGGGTCTGAATGTATCACAATTACATACATACATACATACATACATACATACATACATACATACATACATACATACATATACATATACATATACATATACATATACATATACATATACATACATACATATACTTACATAACTTATACATATCATAACATATAATATATTTTTATATATATATATTATATTATATATATATTATATTCTATATGTATATTCTTTAATATATCTATATATATGTATGTATGTATGTATGTATGTATTCCGCTCTTTGGCACTTTGGCATGTATTACTCCCAATGAGACTCCTTGGCATATATTACTCCTGATATGGCTGATATGCCTCTGATAAATTTGTTTTGCTCCTCCGATGGCTCTGTTTGCTCCTCTGATAGCTCTGTTTGCTCCTCCAATAGCTCTATTTGCTCCTCTCTATTTTGCTTCTCCGATAGTTCTGTTTGCTCCTCCAATGGCTCTGTTTGCTCCTCTAATGGTTCTATTTTCTCCTTTGATGGCTCTGTTTGCTCCTCCTAACTCCTTGAATATTGCCATATTGACATCAATGACAATTCCAGCTTTACAAGACAGAAGTCCATGGCTTTATTACATGTTTTAAGATGGATTTATCTTAAAAAATAATCATTTGTGCATTCCGAACTATTCTATGAGGGAGAACCTAATCAAGGAAAAACATAGTAGATGACTTGGAGGACATTTCAAACAAGACAAAATATGACATGTTGAGGAGATATTATTATTAGCCAAAGTTGAGATTTGAGGTGCAGGAGTTTGTGAAGAAGTGTAGAATCTGTTAGTATGCCAAAAGAAGAAGTCTGGACACAATATTATACACCCCATTTCCAATTCCAGAAAGGCCTTGGGATTTAGTGAGCATGGATTTTGTTTTGGGATTGCCTAAAACACAGAAAGCTAATGATTATGTTTTTGTGGTAGTAGATGGTTCTCAAAGATGGATCATTGCATTCCTTTCACTACGACTAATGATGCTAGTCACATTACTAATATGTTCTTTAAGGAAGTAGTAAGATTGCATGGGATTCCCAGGAGTATAGTTTCAAATAGAGATACTAAATTTTTGGGACACTTCTGGAGGACATTATGGAAGAAGTTTGGAATAGAATTGCAGTTCATCTTAGCATATCAACCACAGACTAATGGACAGACTGAAGTTGTGAATAAAAGACTTGGAAACATGCTGCGCAACCTAATTGGAGACCATCCTAAACAATGGGATCGAATTTTGGCACAAGTTGAATATGATTACAATGAAACTCCTAACAGGTCTATAGGAAAAATCCCTTTCCAAATTGTCTATGGAATGAATCCAAGAGGAGTACATGGGCTTAGAAATTTGGGAAGAACAGAACAAAGGAGTGCAATAGGAGAAGATCTTTCTACATCCAAACAATAAATCCATAACTAGGTCAAGAAAAAGTTGTTTAGCAACACCTCAAAGTATAAAAGTAGAGAATATTTAAAGAGGAGAGAGCAAAACTTTGATGTTGGGGACCTAGTACTTGCACACTTAAGGAAGGAAAGATTTCCTAAGGGTGAGTACAATAAATTGAAACTTAAAAAGTTAGGACCTTGCAAAATTTTTAGGAAGTTTTCTACTAATGCCAATGAGTTAGAGTTGCCACTTGGAGTGGGAATTTCTCCAATTCTTAATCTTGCAAACTTATATAAATATGAGCCAAAATCAAAACAACCTGCCAGTGACAGTCAATAAATTCAATGGGAAAAGCAGTTTCTCACAACTGAATCTTTGTAGCCTGAGAAGATTTTGGACAGGAGGTTGACCAAAAAGACCAAGAACAAAGAATACTAAGATTACTTAATTAAATGGAAGAACCTACCAGTGCCAAATGCAACTTGGATGACTGTCACACTCATATAGAAAAGTGGTAAATCCATTGAACATCTCATGGATAGGAGCCCATGAGAACTATGTTCCTTAGGAGCATGACATAGGGGCATTCTTAATCTCTTTTGATTGAAAGGTCGAAATCTTTTACTAATAGGACTTGGTTCCTCAAAGAGTGGATTGTTAGGCAAAAATTTGTTTTAATTTGCCATGTAATTCTCCAAATTAGTCAAATTGTTGTAGCAGTTGTAGTTTAGGTAGTTTTGTATCTAAATTAGTCCTTAGATCCTCTCTTTGAGGACACGAACCTAATTGATGTAATATTCATATATTTGATTAATGAAAAGAGAGAGTAGTGTGGTGGAGTGCGTGTATTTTTGTTCATGATAGCTTTTTGTTGTGTTTTTTGTTAATTCATTATTCTCCCAAAGGCATTTTGAGAAATTTGTCTCTTAATTTGTTGCCCAAGATTTAGTTGGTGATTGAAGCGTTGCAAGAGGTCAGACGAAGGGAGAGGATTTGTCCAACGAAGTGTCATGGAGCGAGATGGAAAGACAAGGGTCCAAATAAAACCAAAGGGATGAGCCTTTGAGGCTGAGACTAAGTCCACTAGGCTAATACGCAGTTGATTTCATTTTCTTTTAGAAAATCTTACCTCTTGTTAGGGTCAAGATCGTCTTCAGATAGAATCCCTTGACAAAAAACTAATCGGTGGGTTGGAGCCATCGAGACCAAAATAATAATTTGGAGTCTAAGTCTATGCAATTGAAAAGGAGAAGCCACACCATGTCATCCCTGAAGAATCATTTGGAGCCTAAGTCTACGCAGTTGAAAAGGAGGAGTCGGGCCACATCATCCCATAAGTGATAGCCCGAAAGATTCATCTGAGCCCAAGTCTAAGAAACTAGGAAGACTAAGAGACTAGGAAGATTAAATATTAAGGCCAACTTGGCATTGGTGGAAGTATAAGTGGGGATTTCTTAGAGGTTATAATCCATAGGCTATGAAATGGTGCACACAGTTTCATTGTCGGGTTGGAACAGAGCGAGTGGAGCCTACCTGGACATTGCCTAACCTGGAAATAAGAATTGGTACACACAAGCTACATGTTGGCACTGTTTAAGAGCCCTTCCACTATTTGTTAAATTGGGATTTCAATCCTGAATCATACACGTAGTGTTGAGCATTAGGTTATAGCGCTTAGCTTCGAGGGTTACGTTATGAAGAGTTTTGACTTCGGGGGCTATAGAAGCTCACTTGAACTCGGTGGTTTTATTAAGAATCTTTTCTAAAGAGAACAAAATCCTAAGGTGGGACCAGATTGAGAAAATCTAAGGGAAGATTTGCATCAATAGAGATGGAGGTTTATGTTTCTAGAGAGTGTATCAAGGCGAAAGAATGGCGACATAAATGTTGAAGCAACAACAACAAAAATAGTTTGTTAAAATGGATTCAAAGTTTTAAATTGCATGTAAATGGGCATACTACTGTAACCCCTAGTAAGGCATGCGTACCCCTAGGAAATTATCTGCAAATTCTAGTGTTAGGCTTAGGTGATAGGAGGCATGTCGGGATAGTAGATATCATGTGTATAAACTTTGAGGGGATTAACAACTAGAGTGAGCGAGGCTGTCTCACTTGGATAATTTGGTCAGATTTGGTCAAAGGAAACCCCAATTCAAGGTTCAAGGGGAGATTATTAAGTAAACTTGACTCAAGGAAAGAGTCAAAGTTAACTGGGTCAAATATAGTGGTTTTGGGCCCATGATTTTTTGGTTTTTCGTGGTATTGTGCCCTTGGAATTCATGCAATGGAGCCTTTAAAAGGTTAAGAGGAACTCTATTGAAATTGGATAGGGGATGTGAGCAATGAAGGCTCACTTGGCCGACTTGGCTAGGGATTTTTCCAAGGATTTAATGAAATTCCGTTCGCTAGGTTTTCCCCCAGAGTTGGGGTTTTCCCAGGGTAAACTTTGTGTGCATTTATATTTGCATGTTTTATGTGTTTCGTTGTTGTTAGTAATTTTAATTTTTCCTCTCAATTAATTTGTTTCTCTTCGGTAAAAATTCTATAGGGCTTTAGTGTCACTACGATGGCACTCTCCTCGTGCTTTTTAGCTCCAATAGCCATCATCTATCTTTCCTAGAAAAATCCATCATTTCATAGAAATCAATGTTTTTCTCTTGCATGTGGTAGAACTGAGTCTTCATTATGGACTTATGCTCATTGCCATATCCATGACCATTTCACATATGATCTAACTTTCAATCAACCATCCTTTCATTACAAAATTTACAACAACCTGAGAAATGATCTTAGAATTATATTACACTAATAATTCAACTACTTTCAGTTGTTAATTTATTATATATGCATTACCAACATTTTAAGCATTTCATAATGAAATCAAACATTTAACCTAAAATGTTAGATCTAATTGTCACATAATTACTCTTTTCAGTATGATGCATATTTCAAAAGTCATGATTAGTTAGTTTTACCTTGTTTTTAGGGGTGAGGGTTTCATACCAATCCTTTCAATATTCAACGATTCCTCAATAGCATTAGAAGGTTGTTCTTTTCGTGGAATTCAATTATGAAAATGCTTGTTCCATAGTACATGAAGCATATGTACGAACATAGTCCATAACATATATGTAATTCATACCAACTCATGAATGAATTTCACACATTATAATGATCTTTACATGTCGAAAGCTCTCTGCCTTATCACACCCCACTAGGTATCAATGTCAGATTTGCATTTAAATATCATGATAAATATATCAAAGATGATGTCAAATATGACTCAAAATTTTCTTACCTAATTCCTTTTAGGTTATGTGTTATATCAATATGACCCCTTTTTTTTTTCATACATGCATGGATGTTATTGACATTCTTGATGTTACCCTATTAGTTGATGTCTCATTTGATCTCACATAATTTCTTCATCAACCTCTTGATAATTATCCTCTTGTCCTTGTCTTTTCATGAGGTTTTCTATGTTAGACAAATATACCATCTACATCTTTAACCATTCATATCCATACCTTAAACAACAATTACATCAATTATCTTTCCATACTCATTGCATATAAAGAAACACATTGTCAAACCAAATCTAGAAACAAAATAACATAGTCGCTGACACCTAACAAATGCTCTTTACACTATTACAAGCAATATAAAAGAATACAACCAAGTCCGAGTAGAATAAACATATCTACATTTTGTAAATCATTTAAGATAATAATTTTACAAACCAAATCTTTCAAAACTTATGTTTCTCATTTAAGCAATGAAAATATATAACATTTGAACTCATTCTCCATTTAGTAATCTCTCGACATCCCTTCAAATAAGGTTTCAAAATTACCCAATGACTAAATTCAACCCAATTAAATCTTCTTATGCAAATTGATTTCTTGCTTGAAAGTAAAAAAACAAACAAAATATGTGAGTTTAAAATAAAGTGTTACTAGTTTATAATCTTGTGTAAGTGCCCTATTTATTGGAACAATGAATCAACGCTCTCAAACAATGAATTTTTCACTAGCCACCTCACTCAAGGAAGATCACAAGCTCACTTAAACTTTCAAATGAACTGCTATTTAATTTATCAATCATTGTAAAATAAAATAAAAGGATGCCCTTATATGTATATGTAAATTAGATAATGAAAACTTTTGATTCATTCCATTTACCCTGAGCATTAATTTCCGTAAATAAGAATTTAATAAATTTATGTATTAAGGAATATTTCTCAAATAACTTAGTGATACAAAATTCTTCTAAAAAATTTTCCATATATATGAAACATTTAAACTCATAAACTCTTTTTTTACATACTAATCACAAAATCATCATACAAGAATTACTAGAAACTACCATTTACATTAAATGTCACTCTAATAAATTATCCATGTATATCCAATGTTCCCATCATTATATTTATTTTAAACAAAAACATGTATGAAAAATTTATCACACATTCCAATAATATTTAAATATACAAATTTGTTAATAAAAAAACATCAATATATCTTATTTCATAATCTAATTAATGATAATTTGAAAATTAAACCATTTAAATATATAAATTTATTAATCAAAAAAACATTGATATATCTTATTTCATAACCATATTAACAATCAATTTGAAAAGTTGGACTAATTTGAAAATCCGACAGTTTACATTTAGCTAAGTTCATATAATACATTTTTGTATTTCAAAAACACATAATTATATACTTCACTTACTCATTGATTTACTCAAAAACTTAGTTAATTTACTTTTTCACTTTTAAAAATAACACCCTATACATAATAAAAGAAAAACATGTGAAGTTGTTATACCATACTTCAACTACTTCTTTTGAACTTTTTAAGAGGAAACCTGAGAAGTTGTTGTGCATACTTCAACTACTTTTGAAGTTTTGAAAATAATGATAAGAGTTGTTATACCATGCTTCCTCCCATTTAATCTTTTTCGATTCCCAAGTTTTCAACATCAACACAAAAGAATTGGAGTGATCATAACATGTATGTTTGTAACATGTTCTTTTATCTCAATATCCTTCGTTCATTTAACTAACCTGCATTTTTACTTTTTCCACTTTTGATTCTTAATTAAATATATTAAGAGTTTTTAATTTTTTTTTACTTTTACTTTTTTATTTTATATCAAAAATATATGGTTTATCTTTAGATATGCATTTTTACTTTTTCCACTTTTAATTCTTAATTAAATATATAAGAATTTTTTTAAACTATTATTATTTTTTTTTTTTAATATTTTATATGAAAAATATATGGTTTAATTTTTAAGATTTATTTAAATTAAATAATAGGACTCAAATTATTACAATAAAGTTTATTATGTTATTGTTGAATTTAAACCTAGGTAGAGAGAATAATCATTTCTCCTAACTATCCAACATAAACCGAAATGATGAGTTTTGCAAACATTTGTTATTCTATATGATGAGTTTTAATTAGTCTGTAAGTGTCTAACTTTAAGCCTCTTCCATAACATTTCAAATTCTTGATTTTAATTAAGTTTGAGGATTTTGAGTGATAAACATGGTTTTAAAAAAAATGAGCAATAACATAACTGTTCTTGATCCGAATTTATGAAGGGAATGAAATGAAATATAGATTTACATCCAAAACATAGAGATGCAGTGAAATTAACTTCAAGTAATGAATGGAAATTGTTGAAACAATATACATGCAGAATGAAAGCAAACTAGCTCGAATGGTGGTAGTTTATCTTCGAGAATATATGTGATAGCTATGTGCCTTCCTAAATTGTGTTCGAATGAGGCTCATAAGCCTTTTTATTATGAAGTAACAATTGAAAAATATAAACATCCAAAAACCTAACCTTAGGAGATGAAGCACCAAAGGCTTATGGGCCTCGATGTGGTAAGTTGGAACTTCAACTTCCTCAGGTCGTAACTCCTGGTTTGAACGATAGCCCATTGGAAAGGTCTATCTTAGGAGTATAATTTTCCATTTTTGACAAAATTTTGCTATGAACATCAAACCATTTCCCCAAAAAACATTGTTTAAGGCCTCAAAGTAGCTCTGAAAAGTTCAAGGCTTGAAAATTTCCAAAAATAAAAAATTGCCAAAATAGAAAAATTGTGTTGTGAGCTGATGGAATAAGTGGTTTGTCACTGATATACACTTGTATCAGTCCTCCTCCCGTAGGAACCAATGGTCACCATTGTGTTGAGTGCCTCCATGAGACGGGGAAACTTCAGCTAAACTTGGCCCTTGGTAAGCCACTTTCCTTTGTGCGGGGTCCAACTTGCTTTGACAACCCAATACAACTGGAACCTTTATTGGAAAGTGTTATTAATATGTGTGTCCACAATATGATAAGTTGTGGCTTTTTCAACGCGAGCTGGGTTGATCTCTATCGATGTCATTTGCTCTGCAATTTCTAATATGTTCAACAATGGTAAAAATATGATTGAAGGTGGTCCACATTAAACACTATGTGCAGGCCAAGGAATGGGTGGATTCTTAGATCAAAAGCATTGCCACCCATGGCCTTGGTGAAGGTGTAAGTTCCATAACGCATTGGTGAAAGCTTATGATGGGCCCCTGCAAGGCATTCCTTTTGCGGATGCAACCAAACCATGCCTCCCACTTGAAAATTTTGTGGTATATGATGTTGATCATGGCATTGTTTACACTTAGATTTGGATTTTTGCAAGATATCATGGACTTGCTTGCATATGTGCTTATTTGTTCAATAACGTTGGTAGCTTTTTCAGCTTTAGTTTGAACATGTGTAGACTTTTCCTGTGTAGTTGCAATGGGCAGTGCGACATCAATGGGACTTAATGGTTGTAATTCTATACCCATATGAAAGGATTATCGCCAGTTGAACTACTGAGAGATATTTTATAGCTATGTCAAACATAGGGGAGACTCTCATCCCATGTTCATGGATACTCACATGTGCACAATCATCCTATTGATGACCTTCATCTGGCCATCATTCTGATGGCAGAAGGTAGTTGATTTGGTGAGTTGGGTGTCCAAAAATTACCAGATGATAGACCAAAATGTGCTTAGGAACTTTCTATCCTGATATAAGATGATGGTCTGCGGGATGCCAAAATGTACCCACATTTGTTCAAAGAAGAGATACTCTTTTTGTAGGTAGTCAAGATGGCTATCCTAGAAAATTTATCAATAACCACAAACACATAATCATTACTATACTTGGTAAAATAAAGGTCAAATATATAATCCATCGAGATATAGTCCTATGGTCGGTTAGGAGTAGGCAGAGGGGTGTACATGCCTTGCTTCTTAATTGTTGGTTTGAAATTACGTAAGTGATGCAAGACCTGATATACTTGGAAACATCTTCTTGAAGTTTCAGCTAATAAAAATACTTCTGCAATACTACCACTATCTTCTCCACATCAAAGTGCCATGCTACCCAACTACATTGTGCCTTCTAGATTGGCTTTGGCATGCTCACTTGAAGGAACACAAAGGTATCCCATCCTAGAGGTGGAAGTTTAGAACTTGTATGCCTTCCATCAATAGCTAGTATGTGGCAGCAAATTGGACCACTTTTGTCTAGCTATGGCCATCCAGAAGTCTCTTTCCCACAAGAGTTGAAAAAAGTTAGTTTGTGCCACAATTGTGGGATAACTAAGGCAATTTGCAACGTGATTGGTGCTACCCTGCTTGTATTTAATTCTTAAATAAAATTGTTGCATTGTGCAACATTTCTGATGGTGGTCGTTTTGTAACTTCCCTTGTGTCTGCATAAATTGAATAGGTCAGTGATGTATGTGGATGATCATCTCCATCCCTAGAACATAATGCTTCCAATGTCAGTAGGCGCGCATGATAGAATGCATCTCCTTATCATAGGTGGGGTATCTCCATATAATATCAGAGAGTGTCTCACTATGATATGACATTGTGTGTCCTTGTTGAATGATGACTACACTAATGGCATAGTCGAAGGCATCTGCCTCAATCTCAAATGGTTGTTGCAGACCTAGTAGGGTGGGGACTAGTGCAAAGAAAGTGTGATGTTTCAATTCATTAAATGCCTTCTGTTGTGACTTATACCAAGAAAAAATATTTTGTTCCACCATTGGTAACTTGATTAAGGGCTAAGATTTATAAGAGAACCCCAACATGAATCTTTGGTAGAACTTAGCAAGGCCCAAGAAGCTATGAAGCTTTGTTAGAGTTGTTAGGGCCATTCAATCCAGAATTACTTGGATCTTAGTTGGATCCACGTGCATACCTTTCTCATTAATAATGTAACAAGATATTGGACCTAGTTCATGTCGAAAGAACATTTTTCCAAGTTAGCACATAGCTTGTGCTAGTGCAGAGTGTGATGAACTTTCCAAATGTGCTACAAGTGCTCTTCCCAAACCTTCATGGATATGAGGATATCATCTATATATATTACCACAAAATAGTTGGTGAAAGGCTATATGATGTCATCCATCTACCTCATGAAAGTTTTTTGGGCATTCGTTAAACCAAAGGGCATGACCAGCCATTCAAAACGACCCTCCTTGGACTTGAAAGTAATCTTCCACACATTAGTTGGTTCTATTGGAACTTGGTGATATCAGACTTCAAATCATTCTTACTGAATTACTTGGCCCTCTTGAGCTTGTTAAGAAGGTCATCAATATAGGGAATCAAGTACCTACTCCTAATTGTGATTTTGTTCAGAGACCGATAATCAATGCAAAGTCTCCAGGTCCCATCCTTCTTATGTATGAGTACAATTGGGCTCCCATTTTTGTAGTAGATCTTGGATTTGTCGCTCGATTTCCTCATTTTATAGAAGAGAGCAATAATACATTGTCGCATTGGGTAGAAGTGCACCAAGGGTTAGATCAATTGAATGTTTGACCTGGAAATGCAAAGGTACACCCATGGGTGAGGAGAAGTTGTCTTTGTATTATTCCATGATCTTATCCACTTTCCTCTGTTGTGTGGAGGAGCCATGTATGGAGGCCATGGTCTTCTTACTTTGAGAGAAAATTGAGAAGAATATAAGTGATGTTATTGTCTCATGTTGAGATCTTGCCCTTGGTCGAGCCACCTAATGGTGTATGAATGTGGGTGGTGTTCTTGGTAGGAACATTTGTTAAATGAAATCTGCTAAGATGAGGTTATTTTGACTCTCATTATCAATAATGAAATGTAGTGGAGAAACATTCACCCACATTTGCAAGTGAAAGATACACTCACCTTCCTCTAGATCTTCAACCTCACTTTGTTGGACCTTGGTGGTGGAAACGACGACAATGGGATCTGCATCAATGATCTATTTTCCCTTGTCTAGGTATAGTTCAAAGTCAAAACTTACCTCTGACTCTAAACCTTTTATTTCAGCCACCAACAACTCCTTTGTGTGACATTCATTTTTGTTATAAGTGGGGCTATTATGGAACTCACACCACTTTTTCGTGACTTTCTTTGTCTTCTTGCCTCCATTCTTTGTTTATGACTTTGATGGTTGTCTTTGGGAGGTCCGTTTTAGCTTTTTCCTTTGATCTGTCATTGGAGGACACCCTTGCCTTACTTATGCTATGAAGGATTCATAGATAGTCTCACTTGTTCTGTTTAAAATTTTCTTGATTTTGATAGACTATTGGTATGTTGTGCCAAGAAAGGAGATTTCCATGAACTTAATTTATGTTTGGATTTATCTATTCAAACAACCACAATACTTGACCACTAGATGTCACTAAGAGTCCTTGATACCTAACTTGGTGTGCAAGGTATGAAGGATATTTGTGAACTCTGGAACTGTTTGGTACCTTTCATGTTGTAGTGTGGTTCATCTCATATACTGGTCTTCATAACTTATAACAAGGAAATATTGCTCCTTAACAACATCCCTAAAAGAGTTCCAAGTGGGTTCAACTAAAAATAGTGCAAATTCCTCCATGGCCCTTTTATCAAAATAAGTTTCCCACCAATCCATGACATTGGGGGTGACCTTAGGGAGTGAAAAAATAATCTTCTCTCTATCAAAAAAATTATGGACCAAAAAAATCGTTCTAGCAAATTTAACCATTTGTCTAGAGCGTCTGCATTTATTTGGCCTTTAAATATAGGAATATGAAAATTAAATTGTACCTTAATGGGGGAAGCACCTTTGAAGTGGCCACTAGATGATTATGCATCACCTATCGATATCCATCAAAGGATCTAAGATAAATTATCCATCATCTCTTCCTTTGTCCCTCAAGGGCTTCTTCAAAAAACAATTTGATAGGATCGCTTGTTCCCTCATCTTTATTTTCTTCTACCATGGGAAGCCATTAGATAGATGAGGATGGTCTTCCAAAGGCTTATGTAATTCCTGTCCCAACTCCTTATACCCCAACCTCATTGGGGACATGCACAAAAAACACAGAAAAAGAAAATGACTCTGATGCCACTGATATGAATTTATGAAGGAAATGAAATTAAATAAAAATTTACAACCAAAACATGTAGATACAATGAAGCTTGAATTCAATTAATAAATATTAATTTTTGAAATTGTATACATGTAGAATGAAAGCAAACTAACTCAAACGATGATAGCTTGTGTCTGAGAAGAGATGTAATGGTTGCACGCCTTCTTGAACTGTGTTACAATGAGGCTTAGAGGCATTTTTATTATGTAGAATTAATGAAAATAACTAACCATATGAGACGAAGTTGCAGATGTTGATGGGCCCTGATGGGATAAGTTGGAATGTCAACTTCCTAGTGTCATAACTTTGGCATACGATCTATGTTTGGTGCACATGATAACCCATTAGAAAGGTCTATTTGAGGAGTTTAACTTTTTCATTTCGATAGGATTGAATGACTACCATCAACCTATTTCACCAAAAAATGTCATTTAGGGTTACATATTGGCTCCAAAAGTTCAAGGCCTGAAAGCTATTATAAATAGAAAATTGCCAAAATTGGAATATCATGCTGTGATCCAGTGGAATAGGTGGGTGGCCACTAATATCCACCTACAACTCCTAGAAAATGATTTTCATTATATATTTCAAGTGTGGGTGAAACTGCCTTGTTTTCCTTTACATTATTGGAATGAGGAGACCTTTTGAAGCATTGACAATGCATTAGGTCATTAAATTGATTGAGTTGAGCCACTAGAGAGGTTGCTTTCCTATGCTTAAATATGTGTTGAGGTAGATCTGGAAAAGGGTTTCCAATAGAAATCAATTTGTATTTGGAAAATTGAACCCATATCCAAGAAGTTGACTATGACCACCCTTTTACATGTAAGTTATGCCATGCATATGGGTATTCTTCCAGAAGATGCAAAAATTAGAAGAATACCATACACATGTTGAAGAAGGATGTCAATGGCAGCAACCTAAATGCAGAAAGGGCTATGTTTGGAATAACATAGCTTCAAAAACCCCATAAGATAACGGGTTTGGCCCAAATCTCCCCCATTCGCCAAGGAAGGCAACCATAAAGGCTGATGGATCTTCCTCTACCAAAAAGAAAGAATAAGAAGCCCAAGCCAACAAATATGAAATTTTAAATTAGATGGATGAAGAATGTTGAATCCCTAAGTAGAAACCCCAAGAAAACCCTACTAAAGTTCCAACTTTCACAAGCTCTCAAGGTCAAAATGTAGACATTTTGTTATCAACAAAGATATCCATAATGGAAAGAATTGAATAGGAAGACGATTATGAGTATGAAGAAGTTTTTCTATTTCCTAAAACTTTGAAAAATTACAAGGATCGTTTTTTGGTTCTATAGATGAAAAATATGAATGGGAAAAGGAAAATGATCCTATAAAACCATAGGAAAGTAGTGATAAATACTAATAGGGATGTGCAAAGTGAACAAGAAGAAAAGGTAAAAGAAATGGGATTTCAGAGATCTTTGGAGGTTGCATTTTAGAAGAACCCCAAGAACATTAAACAAAGAAGTGGCTTGACCCTTATGCAAGGGGGATCTAAAATAATTAGTAGATGTTGAAAATCATTTCCTGGAATTGTAGAGGATTATGTTAGGAAAAGAGTGGTGAAAATAAAAAATTAAGAAAAGAAAGGTCTCTAATCCTTTTCCTCCAAGAGACAAAAGTGGCAGATAAAGAAGCCCTTAGAAAATGTTCAAACTTGTGGTGAGGATATGAATCACAGATGGCCAGTTCTTGTGGCGCATCGAGAGGTATATGTATTGGATGGTCCTCTTACCACTTTTAATTTCTATCTCATCAAAGTATTGTTCAATGGATGACTACACGTATTTTGCACATCCCGAGTCAAAAGGTATGTTGTTTCATCAATGTTTATGTGCTAGTCAATTATAAAGAAAAAGTAGAATGTTGGTCTTCTCTCCTTTCTTTAAAAGACTCTGAGTTGAGTCAAAATTGCATTATGGGAGGGGACTTCAACACCACTCTCCTCCCTTGGGAGAAAAATGAGGATACCCAATAAGGGATCCTTTCCCGAAGAAGTTGTAATATCTTGTTGCATAATTTTCATTGATAGACATCAAACATGTGAATAAATTCATTTAGAATAATATATGAGAAGGTCCATGACTAATCCATAATTTTCCATGGACATTCCACCAGTCAATTTGTCATAAGAGATCTGAAAAAATTAAGCTTAAAATCTAAAATCCACATTATGAGGGTTTATATCTCCTTAGATTTATAGATCTGTAAATTATTTCTTATTGTGTATGCATGGAAATTATAATTATGCAGAAAATAGAGAATAATGAAATAAAACTCACAAACCACAATTTAACACAAGATATAGCCTGGGGAACCCTTTCGAGAGAAAACCCAACTAGAAGGTGAGGACACTCTACTCTCTTTATCTAAAAAAAAAATGGATGCAAGTGCACAAATCCTCTTTGTTTTCTCTCTCTCTATCCACTCTTGACTACTATGTTCATATATGGAACAAATGCACTCGAATAGAATGGAACCCCTTTTCCTCGTAGTGGGTCAGTTATAACACAAACCAGTAGCCTCCAAGTGGTTAATTTTGACTTCAACTCTTAACTAGAGTTACAATATGGAATATTCTAGAGTATTATTGATCATGATCATGTGGATAACCACTTTTCTATGAATAATAGGGGTTGACATAGCATCCTATCAAACTATGGTGGTAAAACTTTTGAGTGGCATAACGCTTGCATACAAACTCCAATTGAGGTGATTCTTGCATTGTTGGAAACATATCTATGTGTATAACATCACTTAAAGGTACCACACTTAAGAGGACACATTTTACCCCCAAAAAATATCTTTTGATGTCTCAAACCACTCCCAGAAGGTTTTAGACCCAGAATTTCCAAACTAGGTCTCATTGTTAAAAATGGTTTTATGAGATTATTCCTCAACTTTTTCCACTTTAAAAGCATTAATATGGATGAAAGCCAATACATTGATGCAATATGGATCACACCATCCCATTTTGGGAAGATGGTCCTAAAAAGCTTCTATTGAATGAGGTGAGGAATTTTTTCCTAAACCTTCTCTTGGGTGTACCATTTAGCCTTTGCTTAGAAGGTGTCTATTCAACCCAATATGCCAAAGGCCATGCTACCATTTATTGGACATTGGGTTTGACACTTCCCATGTGTTTTGTGACATGGACTAAGCACCTCTCGTGGATCCTAACTTTAACAATTGTAGCGAGAATAATGCCTATGGGTTTTGGTCTAACAACAATGATGATTCCAACATGTGGTAATAGAGGGATGGGCTTTGAGTTTGGAACTCACTTGACTTGCGTTGGGGGGGATATTTTTGGACATCGGGTTCAACACTCATTATGTGTTTTGCAACATGGACTAACCTCTTCTCGTGGATCTTAGCTTTGGTGATTGTAGTGGAGACTAATGCCTACGGGTTTTGTTTTAATGGTAATTGTGATTCCAACACCCTTGTATTGTAGTTATGGACTTATTATGAAAAAAAATGATCTTCTATTAACTTTGCTTAAGCATCTAGTGCTAAATCCTCTATAGAAGGGAAGACCTCTTCCTCTTCCTAGTCTAGCATGGAAGGCTCATAAAGTTTAAAATTATCTACTTTCACATATGAGTAAGTGTGAATGTATGGGGGTAGACTAAATCTATAGGTATTATCTCCCACCTTTCATTGTTTTGGGTTGTGTTATATTCTTGGCATGGAAATTAAAAGAGATCGGGGAAAGAGGAAGCTCTTGTTAAACCAGAGGAAGTATGTTGAGACAATACTACAAAGTTTTAATATGCAGGATAGTAAACCAGTGAAGGTTCCTATTCCTGTAGGTGTAAAGTTATCTACTGAATAATTTCCCAAGACACAAGAAGAGGAAGAGGACATGTCTCGTGTTCCATATGCAAGTGTAGTCGATAGTTTGATGTATGCGATGGTCTGTACTAGATCAGACATTACACATGCAGTGGGAGTATTGAGAAGGTTTATGTCAAAACCAGGGAAGGAGCATTGGGCAGTAGTGAAGCGGGTTTTCAGGTATTTGCGTGGCAATAGTGATTATGGTTTGTGCTAAGGAAAACTACGTTTGGATAGAGTTTTGGATATTCGTGGCTTTGTTGATGCAGACTGGGCTGGAGATCTGGATTAGAGAAGATATACAAGTGGGTATGTGTTTAACCTATTTAGAGGTGCAGTCAGTTGGATGAGTAAGAAACAATCTGTAGTGGCACTATCAACTACAGAGGCAGAATACATGACATCCACTCATGCAAGCAAGGAAGCAATTTGGTTGCAGATATTGTGTTCAAGTATGGAGTTAGTACAGGGAGCTATAAGAATAGATTGTGATAGCCAAAGTGAAATTTTCTTGGCAAAGAACCTTGATTACCATTCAAAGAAAAAGCACGTTGATGTTCAGTATCACTTTACGAGGGATATGATAGAAGACAAAAAGGTGTTGCTAGTAAAGGTGGACAC
>APFE030626462.1:0-17625 GCA_000404065.3 Pinus taeda
ACACCATGGTGTTATAGTAGTAGGGAAAGGGTGACATAAGGAGTTAAATAATACAAGTTAGAGGTTAATATGGAGGGAGGGGGTGAATGAGGAGTGATTTTACTAAGTTTTCTTGAAGATAACTTAGTTTAGGGAGTAGATCAAAATGAAAAGTTTTTTGCACAAGAAATGTGGCTCTTAGGAATCAAGAACCAACATAAAACCTTGAATTTCTTTTATAAACACAACTGGTGAAGGGATGTTAGTAATGAGTGATGAATCAGGGAAAAAGGGAGGTTAGACATGCTTCACTATGTTGTTTTTCCTTGTATTGATTAGCAAATTCAGCTTGGAAGGAACACCACTTCTGTAACCCCATCTACCTACCTAACTATTTTGCCTAGCATTTTTTGTGTCTTCTTGGAGGGTGCACCTGGACTTGCAGACCCTTTATGTGCCTTTTCTTTTCCATTGGCTTTTTCCTTTGATTTCCTATCTAGTACTACCCTTATTTCTTCCAAGGCCCCAGATTAAGCAGTTGGGAACCTTAGTTTCTATGCCTAACTACTGATCTGCCAATATTAAATAGTTTGGACAGATTTCTTTCTCTATTCTACAACAGAAAAATTGAAACATGGCATGATCCAGATTAGACTTTTGGACCATCCATCAAAATTTAATAGACATGAAGGCATGTACACACCTTGCCTTTCCTTGGAAATATGGGATCTTTGAATCAGCAAAGAAAAGCATATTTGGCATTTAAATTTGCCCATCATGAAATATGAAACCTATTGGTATAGGTATCCAACACAAACAAGGTAATAGAAAACAACTACCAATGAAACTTGGGATTTAACAATACATAAGTCACAATGATTGACATTGGAGAAAGCTACCATTAATATTGAAGAGAAAGAGAGACAAACAATGTCATTTACTACAATAGAATTAGTTAAATATTTGAATGGTCTACTATTTCAATGCTTTTTTCATATGATCAATATGATAACACGATAAAAATAACAAGCATGACAATAAGAACAATAGAAGAAAACAATTTGAGAATGTTCACAATGAAGATTATTTGTAACTTACATTCTTATCATTCACATTTTCTATCATTCAACACTGTTTGATTGTCACTTTGCATTCAAAATTTTAAATTGATTAATTTTCATTATTCAAGTTATTAACAGTCTATGTCATCTGAACAAACCAAGGTAACACATTAAATTTAAAATTAAAATGACTAGAATAATTAGATGTTTAACAAATTTTGTGCAACCGCACACGACTGAATCCAACCTAGATCCATCTTAAACTTGGATCTATTAAGCATCGAGAGGGATAAAATATATCAAGGTACAAACCTTTCCTCAAGTTTTTCACTCAAGAAAGAGGTTTACACCTCAAGATATTTGATCCCTCTCAACACTTGATAGATCCAGGGTTAAGATGGATCTATACTCATTACGCACAACCTCTTAATTAGTTTAGTCGAAACAACCAGGTATAAAATTCATGCAGATGTTTAAACAAAACATTAGAAATTTTAAATTTTAAGAAGGCTATGTAGCCTAGTTTGAACTATAAAAACAATAATAAAAATCCCAACAGTCACGAGGGAGAATTTCTTGTTGCAGTGATAATGCTAATTCCTCTTCTTTGTTGTCGGGGAATTCAAAGTCTACCCTTTTGTTGGCTAATGTTTTCACTTTGTGATCCATCTCTTTCACCTACAAAATATCCATCCATAGGAGAGTCTCCTGTTGGGATTCACTTCATTTTACAACAACTTTACCCATGATGGTTTTAATTTTTTAATAGAGATATATTTATATAAATGTATTCATAGACTTCGAACTTGCTTTCTTATATTATCCTTAACGTCTATATTGAATAGGATTCTTCTTTCCATTCTAACCTAACTTTTAGTAATTTTAATCTCCTCTTTAGCTACCCAAAATGTATGTTCCCAATAATAAGCAACAGATGCTTCTACATGATACTATGCCCTTGTGCAAGACAACACACTATGGGCTCAACTTCTACAAAAGTTACGAGAGATAGCTAAATGCATCATGATTTCAATAATAGAAAGAGGCAAGGGTGGAGGGATACATGATATAAGGGAGAGTACATGAGTGGGTGTTTAGTGGAATAGGGCATGTTTGAGATACCAATTCCCTTGAAAATGTGTCTATGAGCCTAGAAAAAGGCTAAAAGTGGCTTGGAGATACCAACACATGAATACAAATGCAAGATTAGAGGGCGTGACTAAAAAAAGGAACAAATAGAAATCAAAAGTTCTATGACAGATGAAGGGAGGGAGACTTTCAAGATGTGATTTAAAGGGTGATGGAATAAAATTTTGAAGAACAAAGCTCTAACAAGGAAACATACCCATAATAATAATCAAGTATGACTAGATTGAGTTGATTTGTTGACTTGCTCATAAACCATTATCATAACCATCATTGTGATGTGAAGCTTCCTTAAAGTATGGTTTTACAAAATTGACCATTTTTTAATGCCCTCTCTATGTGAGGTGATTGGGATTAATGATGCTTATGTCATCCATATTTTCTATATGATTGGTGACTCACATGTGGCATCTAGACATGAAGATGGGCGTTGGCATCATGTAGGGAGTTTTCATTTCTATCCACACTATCTATGGTGGGAACCCTACTCTATGATTGATTATGTCATATCTTTTTAAGTTTATCTATAACAAGTAATTGACTAATCAAGTATCTATTGTTTTTTTTTTTCAATATTAGTGTTTGTGTCTTTTCCTTATACTAGTGTAGGTTTTAACTATAATAACTCATGCTCATGTTGACTTCCTTGATTTTGGAACATTATGATAAACAAGTAGACTTCAATATATCAAGAGTACTTGAGATCATCAAATATTAATTTGTATAGGGTAGTCACAACATTTCTATAGTAATATGCATATTTAACTCTCTTTTTTTATGTCCTCATCCATGAGGGATTTGAACATTCAATCTAATGGCTTACATCATACTTCATAACTAGAGACCTTCAATGTATTACGCTGAAGTGATAACCAACTACACCATGGCACCAAATAAGATGCATACTTCACTTTAGTATACATTAATTAGTTATATAATATATAAGCTAGTTATATTCATTATTATATAATATAATTTAAAATTTATTATTATTTATAATCTATATTTAGTTTTCACTGTTTCATTAAAATTTTTAAGGTTTTGTGCATCTTCTTTTAGTTTCTACATTATTATAGTTATGGGCTAATAGTTAGGTGGTTATTAAAATAAATGTGGGGTTAAAAATATGCCTCTTCAAAAAATCATTAAATTAGTATACAATGTAACATGTTACATTGATCATAGATAAAAAATGGTATTTAATAAAGGCTTATCTATATTGTCTTAGTATTAATAATAACTGTTAATTTAATAAGTTATAACATTAAACTTCAAAACAATTATAAACGGTTTACAAGTTTATGGTCAAGTCAAAAATCAAATTGTTAATTTATTTTTAAGTTTATGGTTAAGTGAAATGCTAAATTGTTATAGTAGAACCTCTTACAAGGAAGCATGTGTTCATTTAGTCATATATAATATTATCCAATTGTGGAGGTTGAGAACTAACCACGTAACCTCCCATTAGCAAGGTACTTTAACAATGAGAACTCGATCAATTGATCTAAGCCTTGGGGCTATAATTTAATTAGTTTTATTTTCTGTTATATAAACTAGCATTTGCACCAAATATTGCAAAGGAAACATCGTAAGTTAGTAACGCATATGGAAGAAGAGCATAGATGGAAAAAAATGGGATATGTTATGTGATCTAACTATACCAAATTTGAGTGAAAAACAAATCTTAATGTTAAATGTAATACAATCAAAAAATGTACTCAAAACATAGGCATGTGCAACTTCCTTCTCAAGTGCTCAATCCAAGAGCTTATTTTCATTGATAATTGCATCCTAGACCGTAACTTTGTCTTTCACCACCTCAGCTAGATTGAACCCTTCACCCTCATATGGTAATGGTTTTAAATAGAATTTCTTTGCGAGTATTCTCCATAAGAGTTTCCATTTATACACGTATCCATTAGCACAATTAAAGGATTGGTTCTTTGGGTAAGGATTTGTGGCAACTGAAATTTCTTGTTCTGCAATCAATTCTCCATTGGATGCATCCATAAACTATTCCCATGAAATTTTTTTCCCCATATTGCATTTGCATTAACTAAAAAGGGCACACTTGTTTGTGAATGAGTGGAAAAAAAAATATTTTCAGTATGTATCTGTTAGGTAGGATTCCCTTCAAGAGGAAAAACTTTGAGAAAAAGAAGCCTTGATCCCAGACCTCAATTATTTAATACCAGTAATATGGAAATCCAAATAAGAAACAAAAAGTCCCAGAACATGATAATGACAATGCCATAAATCAAAGAGACAACTATGTCTTTTATTCAAAAGAACAAAATTTTATACATCATTTTAAATAGTTTTACAACCTCCAATATATTGCACCTAGTTTAGACCCATGGAAATATCAATTTAAATGATAAATATAGCTAATGTACCCTAGAGTGATGGTTAAATTAAATTGGCACTAACTATATCACAATATATTGTCACAATGTAACATATGTCCTCATCAATGCATCATATTTTTACATAAAATTAAGATAATAGTGCTCTTGTTGCTGGTGAATACATAAATTTACTTTATACTTTGAAGCACAAAATAGAAGATAACATAAATAATAGTATTTCTCACGATAGGATTATACCTTATACATAACCAAAAAATCTTAATCTTGGCCAATTGTTAAGCTAACATTTTAGGAATGATTGACAAGGGACAACAATAAATTATAGTATTTTTTACCATTTCATTCTATGTTTTTGTAAATCCTAGAAAAGGAATTGCAATTTTGTCTTTATCATGCATGATGATGAAAAGTTCTAGAATATAAGCAGAGAGTAAAATCCCAACTTTACAAGATTTTCTATGCAAGATTATCTGGTCCATTTCTAATATGAATTGGACTTTAATGAACGGAATACGGAAGTAGAATATTGTAACACTTTGTAGCCTTTTCGAGAGCATCAATCTCATGGATGCTTCCACAAGGTGAGGGAAAGTCTGACCAATATTTCTCCTCCCTTGGGCACCCTCAGTCCCTTCTTAGAAAGAAACATACTTCCTTAAGGTTGTCCCCAAATCCTTCACGCAGTAATTTTGTAAATGTAAATAAATTTGTTGGGAGCTAAAGGAACCATCCAAACTTACAAGATCAACACCAACAAAAATGTTCAGAGAAACGTGTGTTGGATCCATATTTTGCAAATGATGATCCCATGAAGTTTCTTTGGTTACATAAAGTGTTTGGAAATGGTCACGCCATCAAATTACTATGGATATATTCCACTGCAAAGTGAGTAATAGTTGAAATGAAAAATTAATGACAAATGTGTTATAGACATTTTTGGGCACTTCAACCCCAATCATAAATGTCCATTAACTGAGGGCTCCTAATTCCTTAAAAATGTTGCTTCACTAACTAAAGGAACAAGGTCAGCTGATTACATCATCTCCCAGAAGTTCTCCACTGAAAACTTCTCATAAATGGTCAAAACTGGACCATACTGAAAGCCCAGTGCAGGGGGTGCAATGCATATCACCTTCCCAGTGTACAAGGTGCGATGCATATTGAATTTCTCCTCTGTAGGGTGCGATGGTCGGGAATGGACAAATGGCAGGGACAAAATGCGAGGTGGAAGATCATGGAATCTTCTAGAAGCTTCCCCTCTGACACTTGCCTCTCTATTTTCGACCAGAGATGAGTAAGAGATCATCATTTTCCAAGTGGAAGCAGGAACTATCAGGGAGAAGACACTAATCAAGACCCCAAAAGATGACTCACCTCCCTATAATCATCTATATATGGATCCCTCATCACAGAGATCTAGAGGCCGGAATTTTGTATCTTATTGAGAAGTGTTGTTGGTTTTTTGGTGTACATTCATAGTGTTGGGTGACCTAAGCTTTGCTTGAGGTGAAGAAGGGCTTTCTAGCTGGAGGATGATGTTGGGTCAGAACATATGGTTGTAATCCTCTTGCTACTTTTCATCTTAATAAATATATTCTAGTTTTCCTCCATATTCTTGTGTACTTGTTTACATATGCATTTGTATGGTTAACACACATCTGGTCCTGTGTTATATGAATATAAATATTTTTTTCTTCGATAGTAGTATGTTGCTATGATTCTGTAGGTGCTCTTTGAAGCTGGGCAGACAAAGAAGAAGCGGTGAAGCTCTATCAAGAAGGAGAGGAAATCAATCGCAAGACTAAGGTTGGTCTTCTTGGTTCTCTTCTTGTCTATTTTCATAAAGAAAAATGAAAGTAGACCTTACTTTTTTGTTTCTAAGATAGCCACCCATCTTAGTGGGAATAGCAGCATCCGAGTGGACACTATTCCCGGTAACAAAATGGCGACTCCACTGGGGAGCGACTAGATTGTTTGTTAGCCTATCTATCTTTCTTTCTTTTATAAACTTACAGACGGGCTGAAGTCAAGCAGCTAGCCTTCCAACTACATTTGTTATACAAATGCAAAGTAGATCAATGCTACTTTAGTCTTTTCTCGGGTTTTTTTTATGAATTAAACAATCGTCTTTCAAACAATTAATTTCCCTAAGTGGTGGCTCTAGTAACCTCTTTAGATCACCCCTGTGTTTTACATACACTGAACATTACTTACTCGGCCTAAATCCCTGAACTAAATTGCAAACTGTAAGTGAAAACTTGTTTAAAGTTTCGCACTGGTACCATCACACCCTGCCTTCAAGGCAGTCTGTATGCATCGCACTTCCCGAGTACAGTAAGTGTGCTACATATTGGTTTCACTGTGTAACAAGTGTGATGATCAGGGAAGGTTAACTTTACCTTCAGACTGTGGTTTTTTTCTCATTGTTTTCAGTCCTATTCATGAGTTTTGCTGTCTGTAGTTAGTGTATTTCTGTGAAAACCACCTTCTCTTGCATTATTCTGCCTCCTTAGTGCAAAGAACTGTAAATGTTTTTTATGTATTGTGAGTCATTTTCAGTTCTCTTTTGCAAAAAGTAGCATAGTCGAACTGTTGTTTCTTAATTTGAAAGTGTCGTAGCTGTCGTTTTCAGTTTTAGAAGACAATCCCAATGTTCTTGATGGTCAATTATATAGTTACCATTGCATATGATTTGAATTAGTAGTTTCTAAAGTGTCGAAAAGCAATTTTCATTTCGAAATCGCAAAGTGTCTCTCTTACCTTCACTTCATTTTGAAAAAGAAATTTATTGAGTAATGTCACTTCAAAAGTAATTCAGATTTGCACATAGCTTTCTTATTATCATTCATACATTAAGAAATCTGAAAAAAAATACATGCATGTGCATTTGCATTTCGACTGCTTGGTTTGATTTAGGACAGTGCATTTAGTGTGTGCTCTGTGCTCTTTGCAGAAAGATTCTTAACTTTCTTTCCTTAGTAGCTAGGATTTTCATTGCTGAAAGAAGATTAAACGTTCGTTTATCATCTTAGACTGCATTTTAGGAATTATATACACATCACGTGGTGAAACTGAAAGGAAAATTGTTAAGCAAGATCAACTTAAAATAAATTTAATGAATCTAACAACGCTTTAGAACTTAACGCACAACAACTAGAGGTCTAGGCTAGAGACGTATTCCGTCGTCGTAAAACTTGGTAACTGTTGTTTTCGTGTTGGTTGGGTGATTCCTCCACTCTGAGATGGCAAGCGCCAATACAAACTTGTGCTCCCACATACTGTCAAGCATATATTGGGAGACCACAATAGGCTGCATCCTTTATCCGTAGGAAGCTATGTCTGCCGCCCTATAGATCGCAATGCACTAAACACAGCATTTGTGAAGATTGACTGCCATACTGTAAATAGTATTCTGCAGTTTTGCAATTGGTTTGGTAATCCTCTCTACCTAGATCTCCAGAGAAGTCCATTTTTCTCCTTTTTAGACTCCTTAAAGGAAAAGGTCCTCTGAGCACTTGTCACTTCAGCTAATAACAATCGAAGGCCGACTTAGAGTCATCTTTTGTTTTTTCTCAACTCTTTAAAATTGAAAAAACAAGTTGTGTCAAAGCGTCTAAAATTCATTTAATTCGAAGAAAAAAAACATTTTTCCCTTTTTTTGAGTTGATCAAGTAATCCTCAATCGTGGAAGAAAGTCAATCAAAACCTCGTCGTTCGTGTAGACTTACGAGTCAACCATCGTTGACTCCGAAAGAAAAACCATTCCGGATGAAGCAAACTCGTTTAACCGGATCAAAGTCCCCTAGGTTGGTTGGAGCAAGCACTCCAACATCCTCAGAGACTCCGGTTACTCCGAACATTTCTGTTATCCCTGCCTCTACAGAAGAAATTCTGAAATAGCAACAGAACATTACAACTTATCCCAGTGTGACGGTTAACACTTCTATTCTTGAATCGGCTCCGTCTATAGCCAATTCAGAAGGTGTTACTACCCAACCGTCTGTTTCTACAGAACTTACATCTTCTCGAGCACCAGAAATATTTTACGGACTTGACGGTCTGCCTCTTCCTCTCGAATTGATTGCCATAGAAGAGATTGTGGAAGATCCTCCATCTAGCACTCCAACGCAACTTGGAGTTGGGATCGCCCTTTATCCTTCTTCATTAGAAGATATTCACCCACCATCGGAAGTTCCTGAAGAATCGCTGAGGAATCTTTTGGATAGGCTTAATATGTCTGAACAACCATCAACATCAAGGACTGTGTTACCCAACACAGCAACAGCAGAAGCTCCTTCTGCTATTCCGACAATGTTTGTTGGCGTGCCATCTGTCCCAACTAGCTATCAATCGCTGGATGGAGTCCATCTAGGGACTATCTCGACAGTATGGACTGTTCCCGTTTGTTCGTCCAGAATTATATCTGGAATCTCTTACATTGAGTCTCAACAAATTGATCTGTCACAAGTTCAATTTGGGAAAACTGGTCCCCAAAGGCAAATCATTCCTTTGAGTAATGGATTACCATCATATGGAAGGCCATATACCCTTTCATTTCCTTCCTCAGAAGGACAACCATGCGTGAGTTCACAACAAAATTTGAGTTATGCTGGAATCACAACTAGCGGTTAGGTGCCAATCCTGTCTCAACAACCAAGAGTCGTATGCTCAATACAACAAAGTTTACCTATGAAAAACATCCCCACTACATCGACTATTGTGGCAGTATCGCAAGCACAAGCGTCACCAGTTGTATGCCAACCTCAAGTTTCACAGGTTGTAATGCAACAAACTCTTGTACCCACGACACAACCACAATCACCAACTAGTGGAATGGCACAGGTTCAAACAGGGAACACCAATCCCCATCTTGTTCAAACATTCAATATTGGACAACAGCCCATGACTTCACAACCATGGTTGGTACAATACCAACAACCGCAATTCCAACAGACTTACTAAGGATATGAGCAACAAGTCTTTGCAAGTAATAGGCAGCTATATCAACCACATCATAATGGTTATGCCCATCAACCTTACCAAAGTTACCAACATCAAATGCATTATGCTGGTATGCAAAGACCGACTGCTCAAACAATTCCATCTTATCCTGGGTATGCTCAACCAAGCCTGAATCAACAGTTACCTTTCGTGGCAACTTTAGAGTTACCAGATCTAAGTCGACTAATGAACGATCCAATTGCCTACGCCCTTTGGTGGCCGGTGATTCCGCATAAACTTCCATCTGATATTCCTAAATTTAATGGAAATCCGGGCGAAGACCCATCGAATCATGTGATGACCTTTCATCTATGGTGTTCATCAAACACTCTCAATGATGATTCAATCAGGCTTCGCCTCTTTCAGTGCACGTTAACTGGTCCGGCAGCAAAGTGGTATATCGAACTGCCTAGAGCTTTGTTTGATAACTTCAATACCCTAGCCACAACCTTTTTAACCCATTTTCAGTTACCTATAAGGTACAAAATAGGAACTGAGCTACTTACCAATTTCAAACAAACAATAGCCACTCACATATCCGATCATATTCATGAGTGGCAACATCATCGTAGAATGGTAAAAACATATGTTCCTGATTAGCTATTGGCTGAATGGTTTATTAAGTCTCTGTTACCTACTATTATAGAAGATGTGGCAAAGGGAGGAGTCGTCACTGCAGAGCAAGTTATTTCTCATGCACAATATCTAGACTTGATCTATACTCAATCTGGCACGCTCTATGATAAAATCCCGGATGCTCCTAGACCAGAATTTTCCATTCCTCCACCTTCTAAATCAAACAAATATTCTCATGCTGGAAATGGTGTGATAGGTACAACAAGCACTAAAACCACAAAGGCTACATCGAAAAAGGCCCACACAGTTTCGAGTCAAAATGAAAATGAGGAAGTTCTAGCCTTGGAAGTAAATGTTGTGTCGACAAACAAAGGCAAAGAACCCAAGCAACTAGGGGACAAGAAGAAAAAACAAGGGAAGAAGAAAAACCAAAAGGAATCATCTCCTAAAAAACCTTCTGCAAACCCTTCTGGGGATAAGAAACCAAGAAATCCATGCAGTATATGTGACGAGGATCATTGGACCAGAGAATGCCCATATAAAGATAAACTTAGAAAATTCTTCAAAAGTTCAAAAACCTCGGTTGTACTGACTGATCCGTTTCCAAACCCAGGAACAAATCTGGTTGCTAGCGAAAGTGCTTCCCCGTCTCAAGTGCTAATGTTGTCAGTTTCAAAGCAACTGAATGATGCTCTCATATCGACAAGGAGTAAAGATTACAAGAATCCACAGATGTTGGACAACAAGGATAATGATAAACCTAGTAGTTCAACAACAGCTTCGACCGAATTTGTGCCACCCATCATTCCTGGATTAACAATAAAACCGCCAAAGGGAGTAGTACACAAATCAACGTTTAATCCTCATGCCTGAGCAGCACAACACTATAATATAGTGGAGGATTTAGCCCAATTTCCATCAGCGATGTCCACTCCTGAGGTACTACAAAATTGCCCCTCCCAAAAGCAGGCTTTATTATCAGCAATAGGTGGGATTGACCCAACAGATTCCAATCTTGTATCTTTTAATCACAAAGGATATGACCCTTAGTTACCAGCTCAACTAGCTTTCCTCATTCAAGTGAAATCCCTCAACAAAACTATTCATAGAACAATTATTGATGAGGGGGCATCTACATGTATCATGTCGATGAGTTGTTGGAAAAATTCTACGGTCTACATCCTTGTCGTGATCATCAACGACATTGAAAGCATTTGATGGACAAACATACAACCCGTATGGGATACTAAGTAACTTGCAAGTCGAACTGGGGGGAAAAACAGTAGAAATTGATGTTGAATTCATCGACGGAAACCTCGATTACAACATCCTACTGGGAAGACCCTGGATATATGCCATGGTAGCCATTGTGTCGACCTACTTTAGGAAAATTGCATTTCCATCCCAAGGAGGAATTACAATAATCAACCAACAAACTTTTCTCCCCAACAGTTCGCAAGTTATGGGGAGCATTCCAATGATCCATGGAAGCCCTAGCACACTTAACAATATCGGAGTAGGCCTACTAAAAGACCCTACGTTAATGGGAACTTTTACCCTACCGCCTCCTACAAATTTGGCAGAAGTGGCTAATGTAGGAACCTGCAATATGATATCTTCCATGCAAAAGATGTCAGAAAACGATGTTAAAATGGATCATTCGCAAGTTTTGCCTCTAACCCCACTGGAAATATTATAGCAATCAATGTTTTCAGCATGGGAGGCAAACCCGCATCAACGCTCATCAAGTGTTTGGATAGATAGGTCTAAAGAATATGGAACCCCTTCAGATCCTTGGTCGTAAGTACACTCTACAGACGAAGGAATCATTCAATCGATGATGATTGATGAGGCACCATGGGAAGATGACCACCATCGTTCCCATCTTCTGAATTGGAAAGAAGATAATTCTGGCAACCTACAACATCCTTCAGTATTTGACTTCCTAATGAATACTCTAAATACGGTGGATTTCGAGAGAAACCTATCCAATATCGAAGAGACTACTACCATAAATATCTCAATTAAAACAGATGTTGTAGAGAATATTCATGTTGGCAAATCTTGTTCTTCTTCAGAACTGGAAACATATAGCAATCTCTTTCGCGAGTTTAGAGATGTCTTTGCTTGGTCATATGATGAAATGCTAGGTATTTACTCGAGCATAGTTGAACACGAAATTAAGATGTATCCAGATGTCAAACCGGTACAACAGCGGCTAAGGCAGGTGCACCCCAAGAAAGATTTTTCCATCAAGGTGAAGTTGAAAAACTCCTCCATGCTGGTTTCATTTACCCCATTCCTCTAACCAATTGGGTATCGAATATGGTTCCCGTGATGAAAAAACAAAGAATGATTAGAGTGTGCATCGATTACAGGGATGTAAATCAAGCTTGTCCAAAAGACAACTACCCTACACCCTTTATCGACTAGATAATTGATGAATGCACCGGATGCGAAATCTTTTCCTTTATGGATGGATTTTTCGGGTATAATCAAATAAATATCTACCCACAGGACCCGTCAAAGACTGCATTCATTTGTCCATGGGGCACATTCGCATATCGTAAGCTACCCTTTGGTTTGAAGAACGTAGGGGCAACTTTTCAGATAGCAATGAACTATGCTTTCCATGACATCGAAAACATCGTTCAACCATATCTTGATGATCTCCCAGCTCATTCACGAAAGTAGACCCATCATCCACGCCATTTGAGAGCGATATTTCTACATTGCTGACACTACAAGATACAACTCAATCAGCCCAAATGTGTATTTTGTGTCAGTTTTGGTCGTTTACTTGGCTTCGTAGTCTGAAAGGATGGGATTCGTCTCAACCCTTGCAAGGTTCAGGCAATCATCGATTTGCCTCCACCTTCAAACTTGCTTCAAATTCAAAAACTCCAAGGGAAAAAAAATTTCCTCAAGATGTTCATTTCAAATTACGCCGAACTAGCTAAAGGTTATACTCGTCTATTGAAAAAGGAAGTACCCTTTGTTTGGGACCAGGTCGTGCAAGCCTCCTTTGATGCTTTAAAGAAATCTCTAATACAAGCGTCATTAATGTATGCTCCTGATTACCAAAAATACTTTAACCTGTATTTGGCTGCAACAGATACGACCATAGCAATGGTTTTAGCTCAAGAAGACAATGGAATTTAACATCCTATATATTATTCAAGCCGAAACTTAAATGATACGGAAATGAAATACTCCTACATTGAAAAGCTCGCCCTCACAGCTGTTCAAGCGATACAGAGATTTCGACACTACGTCCTATTTAGGAAAACTACCATTTTATCAGATTGCAACTCCATGAATTATATATTGTTGGGATAGTTGCTAGGGGGAAAATATGCAAAATGGATAGCAATTCTAAAGAGTTTGATTTGGAATTCAAAAGATCAAAATCAAAGAAAGCTTTGGTATTTGCAGAGTTACCATGCGATCTCCCATCATTGTCCAACGATGCAACATCCAAAGAAGAAATCGTGGATGAAAATTTGTTTCTGATATCTTCAAGCGATCTGTGGTATGGAGATATAATCATTTATCTCCAAGCACAAACATATAGGTCTAATACCTCACACTCCGAACAACGACATATTTTATAACAAGCAAAAGACTACGTGATCGTCGATGATACTCTTTACCATCGTGGTATCGATACAGTTCTGCGGAGGTGCCTCACCCATGAGGAGGCAAAAAAACTCCTGAATGATTGTCATTCAGGCGCATGTGGGGGGCATCAATCTGGTTATGCTATGGCAGAAAAAAATTTGCGAGCAGGATACTTCTAGCCAACAATGTTCAAAGACTGCATAACTGTAGTTAGAAGTTGTCATGCTTGCCAAATTTTCGATAGCAAAACCAGAAGACCATCCGCACCACTGCAGCTAGTAGTAGCTATTGAGCCATTTACCAAATGGGGAATAGATTTCATGACATGTAACCCCACCTCAATCGGGGGGCATGGATATATAATAGTTATTTTACCAAATGGGTCGAGGCGAATCCTACATTAAACAATAGCGGCGAAATGGCTGCCCTTTTCTTTTTTAATCACGTAGTCTCCAGATTCGACATTCCATAAGCCATAGTAACAGATCATAGATCGCATTTTCGTAATCACATGATGGTTGAGTTGGCTGCCAAATTAGGACTATCCCACCATAGCTCTACTCCGTACTATCCGCAAGTTAACGGACAGGTTGAGGTAATCAACAAAGTCCTAAAATGCATGCTGCAAAGGATGATTAGAGTCCACAAATGGGATTGGCACCTAATCCTGTACTCGTCCTTGTGGGCATACCGGACATCGGTAAGAAATCCAATCGGGTTCACACCTTTTCAACTTGTGTATGGTCTGTAAGCAATCCTACCGGTTCGATGTGAAATCTCATCCCTCAAACTTGCAGTCGACCTTCTCCCTGGAACCTCAAAAGAAGAAGCTCGTTTCTTGGAACTAATCCAATTTGATGAAACCTGTCATGATGCAGATTTGGCTAACGAAGCTCATAAGAAATGAGTCAAAGCACAGTTCGACAAGAATGTCAAACCTCGTGTCTTCTTAGAAGGTGACTTGGTCTTACTTTACGACCAGGAATCCGATAAGTTAGGAGCAGGGACATTCAAATCATTATGGATGGTTGCCTATATTGTTAAGAGACTATTAGCAAAAGGAGCCTATGAGTTGATGGACTATGATGGGATTCCACTGGCGCAACCTCACAACGGGTTGTACCTCAAGCATTACTATGCTTGATTTCGCATAGTAATCCTCATGCTTTTGTTACATTTTTGTTTTCGCCAAGAGAATTTATTTTGGTTAAGTAATCCACTTTTTGCATTCTTTTCAGATGTCGAACCTACTGAAATCATTCATTGGATATGTCGACGGAGCAAGTTGTAGTTCGTGGAACCTGTCTTCTGTGGCATGGGCCATTTTCAATCCCAGCAGCGAGTTAGTAAGTTTCAAAGGAGTGTGTATTGGTTGGTCTACGAAAAATATTGTTGAGTACAGTGCTTTGATAGAACTCCTTTATGATGCCATCACTCATAGCATATGCCGACTTGTCATCAGGCTAGACTCACAGCTCGTCATTCTACAACTCATCGGCATCTATTCCTTACGAAACCTAGCTATCTATCGCATGTTCCTAAGGGTAAAAAATTTGGAAAGACAGTTCGATTTCATCCAATATCAACATATTTCCAGAATTTTAAACACATTAACAGGCTCATTAGCAAATTATGTGTTAGATAGACATTTGCGACATTTATAAAAAGAAGCATCACATCAATATATGCAACAGGATCATGTAACTTAACCAAAATAAAGCTCCGAAAATCAAAAATATATTTCATAAATGCTTATAGTCTGTACATAATGGTCTGTAACCAAGAAAAAATTGGTCAAATGACCCAAAACTCAAAATTCTAGGGGGCACCCTAGTTTAATGATGCTGGTGATAACAAGTCACCGCCTATGCAATCATGCATAAAAGCCTAATCCATCGACTCGACACTCCAGTAGTATGTCGCTACAACCGCAGAGGAAGCTCGTCAGTCCTCACATCTTGGATACCAAGAGTAAGACCCTCGATCTGGTCCTGTAGTGCTAAAAGAGTCTCGACCACATCAAGGTCGTGAAGGATGGCTCTCCCAATAGCCTCTCCTGCTGGAGCGGCCGTTGGGTCTCTGCGGGTACTACCAGTCGAACTGGTCCAATGTCTGCATGAGCACATGAATTTTGATTAGTCTCGATTAAAAAACATAAGAACATTATAAAGAACAATGAACAAAGATATGGTCAGAAGAATTACCCATAGTGCCCCACTGCTCGCCAACCAGCAGCATCAAATCCAGGTCACCTCGGAAATCCATACCAGCATATGGGAACCTAGCATAAACCATATCTTGACGATCGAACCACTCAAAGAAGGTCTCAGAAAAAGAAATCTGGGGCTGGCCAGCGTGCCAAGACATGAGGTCAACCCATCTCTGCATCCGTGGTTCAGTCGGTGGAGGTAGGCCAAGTGAAATGTACTGTGGCTGCATCAGTGGGATTCTCTCCAAGGTGAAAGCGATCAAAATAGAACCATAACCAAAGTTCTTGGATCTTCTGCTTTTCACCTTGGTCAATTGTTCTTTCATCACAGAGAGTACTACATCACACCAATTGAACACCTTCGGTTTAAGGCATTCCAAAGCATACTGCATATAAGATCTGTTAGCTATGTGAAGAGTAGAACTACCAGCCAGTCTAGCAAAAGTGAACAGAATGGTCCGCAAGGGTTGGTCAGTGAAATCTCAGATATTGATCTTGCCATCCGTACTCAGCTGAGATCCCTCTCTGCAGTGCCGGCGAATGTACTCCCTCACGGACTCACCCCCACGGGCGAGAGCCTGATAATGAGAGAGGGGCGCCATGCCTCAATAAACTGGTCAAAAAATAGATGTCCACGATTGTCAAGGGGATCGATTTGTCCCTAATCTGGAACACCTAGTTGATAGGATCCCAGGCATTGAGAAAATATTGCAACAAACGGATTTGTTGCCTTATGCTAGAGATACGGAAAAACTTCAACAAGCCACAGTTCCGCAATGCAGCTACTGTGTCTAGATCATGTAAAGCAATAGAGTCCTCTTCTTCATGCTCGTGTTCTCGCCATGTAACAACCATTTTGCTCTGATGAATCTCTAAAAAAGAAACAAGAGAAGAGTCAGGATCTTCATTTGGTAAAAAATAGGCAAAAATCCATGAGGAAACTGTGCAAAAACTTTCCTCCCTGCGCCTATCGCACCCGAGTAAGTGTACTGGGAGTGATGCATACTGACTAGTCAATGAGAAGGTCAGTATGCATCACATCTTTTGATTAAGGAAGGGTGCGATGGTCCTAGGACGAGTTCTTCAAACCCCAGAGGCTCAGCATAATAAGGAAACAAGCTCAAAATCCAAAATGAAAGGCATGCAATTGAAAAGCACAAGTTTAGCTCTTACCTGATCCAAACGGCATCAAGAATCGTCCACAAAATCTCTTGGAATCCGCTGGTGAAAATCAGGGGGAAAAGCACCTCCAGAGCTCCAACAAACCAAATTCAAATGAAATGGTAAAATGAGATGTAAAAGTCACTTTTAATTTACCATGCATGTAATTCAAGTAAAATACTAGTGTTCTTAACTCATTTATCAGGCATATGTTTTCATGTCTAATCGGTTTGATGAAGCAAATGAACAGGTAGTACAATCTTTGAAAGAGCAAAATGCTATGGTGAATCAAAGACTCAATGACCATCATCGCGAGCAATGTTACCGCAGGGTTCAAGCTCGTTAAAAAATAAACCCCCCACGAGTAGTATTAGCGCATAGTTCAAGCTCGTTAAAAAATAAACATAAGTCATGAGCAAATGTTTCCCCAGCGTTTAAGCTCATTAAAAAATGAACTGGTAAATAACCATTGTGAATGCCTTATCGCCAGCTTTTGAGCCTT
>APFE030626462.1:26594-38185 GCA_000404065.3 Pinus taeda
CGCGATGGTTTTCGGTCCATGGTTTTGGACGCGATGGTTTTCGGTCCATGGTATTGGATGCTTCGGCATGAATAAATAGGTATTGTAACATTGAAAGGAACATAATGAAAAATCAAGCTGGTAGTCCTGGTTTTGGGATCCAGTGGGAAATCTCTATGTATATGTGTTTTATGTGTGATGCTCTCACATTTTTATTTTTCTGTGATTTAGAATTCGTATGCAGGTAATTTCTGTATGGGGTTAAAACTTACAGAATCCAAACTAGATTCTTCACCATATTCTTTAGGGATCCCATCTTGTATGTAGGCATGACTGCCATACATATGGTTTGATTTCACTTCAGATAGAGGTGGAATAAAAACCTAGTCAAATGTATGAAATTCAAAAAACACAAGGAAATAATTGACGAATGTTCATAATATGAATACCATAAATAGTAGCATTAGAATTGACAACATGAATCTCACTTAAAGTAATTGTTAGCAAAACGTTAAATCAGATCATGCCTATATAAATAATATTCTTAACAGCTATAAAGTAGTTTATAGTAGCTAAGCATTATACACATAAGTAAATGCATAGTCAACAATAATATCACACCAATATTCCTGAAACAATTCATCAATACAAGCACATAGTTAGCATATCATATACCATCCATGTGTTGCAAAACAATATTCATAGCATAGGAAGACACATGAGAGGAACATCAAAGAAATCACATGAAACTTTGATCCATTGAGAAAATAATATGCATGGTATCACAACACAAAACAGTCATCCAATCCAATGGTGGAAAACAACTATTACTTCTTGTATTTATTAGAAGAGAAAAAGTCCTTTCTCAAAACAATATGTCACAAAATAGGTCCTAAGCTAAAATTCCTCTCCAGTATGCCATGAGGGTGTATTTATAAAAAGAGAGTGATGTTTGGTCTACCCTTGAATCTTGTACTTCCTCATGACCTTTAGAATTCCCCATGACTCTTCACATTCTATTACTGTCCTATTCAATTCTAATTTTCTAATTACACAAAATAAGTAAATTCTATCCTATCAACTTGACAATAGACAATTCTGGGATGTTTATTTGGAGCTTCTCCACTAGATAAGTGTGCCAAAGCTTGTACTCAATTGCTATCGAGGCTATATGTAATTGTTCCTCATCATGTATGTGAACGCACTCGAAGGCGTCTGGGATGAGAGTGCTTCTTTTGGTGTTCACTTGATTGGCTAGGGTCACCAACTTTGTATACATTCTCACTGGTTCCACCATGTACCATGTGATATTCTCCTTTGTAACTAATGAGACTCATCATTGGGTAATTATATGGACCCTAATTCACCTCCTAAATTATTCAAACCAACTATTCTCATAACTTTTTGCATAGTTTTGATTATATTTCGTTTATGAGATGAGTTAGAGTTGGATATTTTGCTTTGCAGTCTAATATGCGTTTAATGTACGATTAAAGGATAAAAGCAAGGAATTTTGGAAAATACCATGGTGAAAACTTGTATGGGACAAGGGAGAGGAATTATAGGAGGTAAATCCTCCTCATGTACTACCCCTCCATTCAAATATTCCTCCATCAAATCGAAGTGCAAACAACCAAATCATGAGGACTAGAAGGCAGTTGAGCAAGTGAAAGACAAAGCACCAGTTTATCTTGAGTTTGGGAGCTGAGCCTCCCTAATTTTAAGGAAGTCATTGGAGACTTTAGATGTATAAGTAGAGAGACCTAGGACCTCAGTAGGATTTAGATTTTTTATTGTAAAACTTTACTCTACTTTTAAGTTGCAAGACTTGTGACAATTTTTTATGTAATCCATTGTTTTGATAATAAGGATGAGTTTTATTTTGAGCCAGCGCTCAGTTAACTCAGAAGGCTGAAGCTCTTAGGTTAGGGCCCAATCCTAGTAGCCAAGGCTCCTCTTTATTTTACATGTATCCTAGTATAGATTCATAGTTTAATTGTTCATTTTCTTAGTAGATGCATTTCCATTACAATAGTGTAGATTAGATTGGTTGTGTGATAGTTTTCTTCTGTTTGTGCATTCTTTCAAGTAGCAGGTTAGCAAGGAGAAAAAGGATCACCATAAGGTTTTCAGCAAGTGTCTCGGCCTCACTTCCTCCCTCTGGGACCACGACTTGAGGCAGGGACCCTTCAACAACCCCAAAAACATAGATTTCTAGTTCTTGCATGAGATTTGGAGTTTGTTGTCTTTGATTCAATATTTCGTTCATGTTGCAAGACAAATTTCATTGTCATATTTTTCCATCTCATTTTTGTAATAAGATCTCATTCATGCTTTCATTCCCTTCAACAACTTTCTTCATGTATAATATAGGCAATTGATTCATGCTTTTCTCATTTATGAAAATGTATCTTGTTGCATAGTTCTTAGAAGACACACAAGTTTTAAGAAAGGTAGGTACTTGAGGACGAGACCTAGACTTCATCACTAGCAGCCACCTTCCACTTCATTCACCTTATCCATCTCTTTTTCCACCATCACCCTCCCTATTTTTTATCATTTTCTATTAAAATTCCCCTAGTTACATTGAGTGAATCTAGACATCTCTTATATTGGATATTGACTCCTGAGTGGTCCTAGACATTCTAATACCCCATTCCACTCATCATACACCTTTCTCAAGCCTCCCAACACCTCCAACACCTCACAATTAGCTCTCAGCTATATCCTATCAGTTTCCTGTAATTCCTACAGGATCATATTGTAGGTTTCTAGTACATCCTGTAGGTTTTCCTGAAACGACCTGTTTTGAGGCCGAATTGATGGGAAACCTCTAGGAAGTCACACAAAACCTCCTAGGACCCTTTCAAACAATCCAACCACTCCATAAACCTTCTAGCCATCCTCAATCACCTTCCATCCACTTGTCACATCCACAAGAACAATTAATTTTCATACTTGATTTTTCCCAAAAAACCCCAAAAAAGTGAAAATAGATTTAATTTAGTTTTTTTCTTACACATTAGTATGGTTTGATGCTCTTTACTTTTGAAGCTTAGATAGTGGCATTTGTTTAGTCTTGAGTTAGCAATTTTTCTTGGAATAATTGTTTAAATGGTTAATTAAGATATGGTGTGA
Source organism: Pinus taeda (assembly GCA_000404065.3). Classification (NCBI taxonomy): domain Eukaryota; kingdom Viridiplantae; phylum Streptophyta; class Pinopsida; order Pinales; family Pinaceae; genus Pinus; species Pinus taeda. The sequence goes on from APFE030626462.1 coordinate 29,712, forward strand.
TTTAGCATCACATATTGTTTTCTTCATTATTGCTATAGAGTAGCTCTCTTAGAGTAGATTTTCTCTTCTTCCATCAAAGAATCAAGCTTCATCTAACTCTATAGAAGTCTAGCTTGGAACCCCTAGGGTCTCTGGCCAGATGAAAAGTGACAACAAGTAGGACCTTCGCTCTTACTTGTGCATATAGAACTATCACCTCCAAGTTTGTACGAACCCCGATTTGATAAGTAAAGCTGGTAGCCCAGGAGTTGCAGCATCCTTGCTGCAATACTGGCACTCATTATGTTTTGGAACCATTGTCAGGGATGTGTCTAAGTAGAATGTGATTATTTCTTTCTTTTCTTCTATTTGTTGTCTTCAATATTCTGTTGTTAGTTTATTTATGCACAAGTAATGTAGTTGCTTCATCTCTTTCATTGTCTATTATCTACTCTCCTTTCCATTCTTCAAGTAGGATTTCAATTCAACAATTATCTTTTTCATTTTATCAGTGATTTTCATTCAATCAACAATTTCATTTCTGCAAGTACTTTCTAGTTTAAAAGAAATTATTACAAAACCAACCCAAAAACATTTCTTTTCATGCCTCATAGGAATAAGGACAACCTAGGATTTTTTTTGTGAAATAACCCCACTGCATCCAATAGTCAACCATCTCCCTTCTTCAGTGGCTGTGAACTAGAGGAACCTTTAGGTAAGCAACTTGACATATTTGAAGAACCTACATGGGAAGAATAAGAATAGGAACCAATTCCTATTTAAGCGATGGCTGAAAACCAAAATGATAGAGGGAATAGAGAGAGAGTTGAGGGTGCCTTCCCCATCAGGGAAACCAACAAGGAAACTAATATGAAAAATATAAGCCCCTATGCCCTACCTCATTTCTATGGCCTAACCACAGAGGACCCCAACACTTTCTTATTTGAATTTTCTATTATATGCTAAACCTATGACTATACAGATGGTGAGCAAAAGTTAAAACTATTTCCATCTACCCTTAAGGATGTAGCATTGTGTTGGTTCATGGACTTACCTGGAGATAGCATCACAACTTGGGCTCAGATGCAACAGGCCTTTAACAAGAAATATCAGGACTACTGTAGGTCAAAATATATTAAAGAATAAATTTTCAGGATGACCATAGGCCAGTATGAATCCTTAGAAGACTATGAAGAAAGATGCCAACTCAATTACAAAAGGGCCAGGTGCACACTTGACCTTGAGTAACTAAATTTGGTCCTGCTAAGGGGAGTAAGAGAAGACCTTATGGATACCTTACACTTATTATCAGGAGATATCTACCAATTATCCTATGAGGATATCAAGATTGTCTTTAGAAACCATTCTAGGGCAGCCAGGAAAAAGTGTAGGGGTAGTCAACCTATGACCAGTACATCATCATCCAACTCATCCATCAAGGGTGAAACTGGAAATATGCTGGAAGATTTCAAAAGTGAGATGTTGCAAACCCTTGCCTTGCAAATGAAAACCATGAACATTAAAAGGAAGCAAGAGGAAGAAGACAGAGCATTGACCATCTTTTGTCCTAGATACACCAAGAGGCATCCTAGGAACACATGTCCATTGAACTGTATTGAAATTTGCTTGGTCTGTGAAGAAAACCACTTCACAGATAAGTTCCATTCTTTACCCAGACTTAAATTTGTATATCAAGGAGCCAAAGGGGTCACTGAGCAACTTTGCTACATTAACCAAAGGAGACCTCCTAGGCCTAGACCATACCAGCAAGGCATGCAAGGGTCATCTCATGCATATTACAACCCCAAACAAACCACAGGTATACCTTCTTGGGGACTCCCTGCTCATCCTTCCTGGTCTACACCCCCTCCTTGGTCCTATGCATCTCAGTATCATTCCCATCAAGCCAACTAGTTATTTCAACCCTACACTCTGCCACAACCTTAGTGGAATACACCACTCCAGGGGTGCAGGCCATAATACAACAATGCTCCATCTCTATTTCCTCCACCACCTGCACAACCACAACTCCTACACTTTGTTCCACCCAAGCAACCCTAGATGCCTTCCCATCCAAATTCGAACCTGAAAAATATGCAGGCTAAGAAAGTATACAATGGAGAAACATTGTATCTATCTTATGTTGTGGAAATCCAGGAGATTAACCTATGATCTGGGAGAGTTATCCTGGATAAACAACCTCCCCCTTTACCTAGGGAGGTTGAGGAAGAAAGAGAGGATAGAAACCTTAAATTCAATCCAGCATTTCCTGAGAGATTATCCCAACCACTCCAGCCTACCCCAGAAGAAACTGAACTTCTAGGAGAATTGAAAAATATCTATGTAAATATCCCTCTTCTCCAAGAAATAAAATATGTTCCCATTTACAATAAGTTGATTAAGGAGAAATTATTCAAGAATACAGGAAGAATAAAAAGGGATGCCCCTACGATTAATGTCATTGGGCAGTGGTCCAACTTAATGTTGGGGTAGGTAATATGTCCAAAATATTTGGACCCTGGAAGCCCTATTTGTGAACATCAATGGTACCATTGTCCCACACATTCTAATTGGTATTGGGGTTACTGTTAATGTGATGACCAAGGACACCATGCTCAAGCTCAACCTCCAAGGGTCATTGAGGAAGACCAAAACAGTTCTCCAACTTGCAGATTGTTCCACAGTAACCCCTTAGGGAATTGTGGAGGATGTGATGGTCTCCATTGACCCCTAGGAGTACCTTGTATATTTCCTAGTTCCTCAGGCTAAGGCTAAGCTTACTGGTTATCCTCTGATACTTGGGAGGCCATGGTTGGCCACAATTGATGCTTACTTTAGTTGCAGGGCTAGGAATATGACCATCAAGAATGAGCATATGTCCAAGCAGTTAGTCCTATACTCTCCTGCTTAACCGTCTATATACCATGATTTACCTTTATGGTTGGAGGAGGAGGAAGAAGATGAGGTTTATTCCGCCAAACTTTATGCTTTGGAAGCAACCATGGGAGGAGTATAACAAGATGGGGATCACTTGATTGAACACCTTCTCCAAAGTCCAACTCCTAGTTCATTACCATTATAAGAATAAGTAAGGGAAACCCAAAACAATCACCCAATTGACTTATGCTTGGATGATTCCAACCCACTCCGTGTCAAAACCATAGAATCCGGCCTAGAGAAAACCTTGAAAATTAATCGATCTCTTTTTGTTCTCGAAGATGAGAAGTTATGCAACATGTTAAAGGAAAACCTAGAAGCCTTTGCTTGGAGTTACAAGGAAATGAAGAAAGTACACCCCTCAATGTGTACTCACCATGTATACATCAAACAAGGTTGCAAGCAAGTCTAGAAACCACAATGGAGGATGAATCTAGCTCTGAAAGATATAGTCAAAGAAGAACTACAAAGACTGCTAGATGTAGGATTCATTTACCCTATCTCCGACAATGAGTGGGTCTCCCCTTTAGTGTTAGTTCCCAAGAAAAATTAAGTGAATAATTTGTGTCAATTACAAGGAGTTTAATAAAGCCACAAATAAGGATCATTTTCCTCTACCCTTCATTGACCAAGTTCTAGACGGCATGGCAGGGAAAAAGTTTTTTTCTTTCCTAGAGGGATTCAATGGGTACAATCAAATCCAAATCTGCCTAGAAGACCAAGATAATACCATGTTCACCTGTCCTTGGGTATTTTTCCTATAGGATCCTTCCTTTTGGCCTATGCAATGCTCCTGCCACTTTCCAGAGAGTAGTCTTGAGTATTTTCGCCGAATTAGTCCATGATGTGGTGGAAATTTATATGGATGATTTTACACCTTATGGCTGTGATTTTCAAGAAGCCCTAACTAACCTAGGAAAAGTATTGCACAAATGCACTAAAATGAATATGTATCTCACTCCTGAAAAATGTGAATTCTTAATGACTGAAGGGACCTTGCTAGGTCATTCAATATCTTAGCAATGACTATAGGTGGACCCGAACAAAATAACCATCACCTGAGGGGTCCCAACTCCTCAAAAGTAGATACATGTCAGAAGTTTCTTAGGGATAGCTAGATACTACTGAAGGTTCATAAAGGACTTTAGAAAAATTGGCCTCTACTTTATTTAGGTTGTTGGCTAGATATTCTAAGTTTATATGGTCAAAAATATGTCAAGAGGACTTAGAAATTCTAAAGGGTAAGTTAACCATTGCACCAATTCTCCAATGTCCAAATTGGGCCCTTCCCTTTCATATTCATGTTGATGCCTCACACAAAGCCATAGGAGAAGCCCTAGGTCAAGTAAAGGAAAGACTTCCTTATGCCATCTATTTTATCAGTAAGAACTTGTCAAAGGATGAGCTAAATTATACATTGACTAAAAAGGAACTCCTAGCAGTTGTGCATTCATTAAACAAATTCAGGCATTACATTATAGACTATCAAACATTTGTGCATACTAACCATGCTGCAATCAAATATTTAATGAAACTAGATGCAAATGCTCAGATTATAAGATAGTTGCTTTTATTACAACAGTTTGATCTAATCATTGTTATAAGCCTGGTAAAGAAAATGTCGTTGCAGAATTTTTATATAGGGTAAATAAGCCTGTAGGTGACGAAGGAATGGTGGATGACCAGTTACTAGATGAGCACTTGCTTGCTATTTCATTTCTCTCTCCATGGTTTGTTGATATAACAAACTATTTGGTATTAGCAGAGTTCCCACCAAACTTTCCCTCCAAAGAAAAGATGAAGATAGTGAGGAAGAGTGCCCCCTTCACTTAGATTAGGGGAAATATTTTCTAACTTGGCCTAGATCAAATATTGAGAAGGTGTGTCAGGGTAGAGGAAGTGTTTGACATCCTTCTGACCTATCATGATGGGCCTTTTGGAGGTCATTTTGCAGCAAAGAGGACAACATTCAAAGTGTCACAAGTAGGCTATTATTGGCCCACTCTTTATCATGATGTGAAAAGCATGCTAGTCAGTGTGATTAGTGCCAAAGGATGGGAAAGCCTACTCCAAGAGATGAAATTCCCCTATAGCCTCAAGTGACTTTTGAGCCATTTGATAAGTGGGGCATGGACTTCATTAGGCCTATCAACCCCCATTCAAAAAAAAAAGTACATTATTGTGTGCACTGGTTATTTGACTAAGTGGGCTGAAACTAAGCCAATTAAGGCAACAACAGAAGAGAAGGTGGTTGAGTTCCTAAGGGAGAATGTATTCTACAAATTTGGGTACCCTAGAGAGCTAGTCATAGACCAAAGTAGCCAGTTTACCTCCAACATGATTGAAGAACTTCTCATCCATCACAAAATGAAGCATAAGACCTCCACTCCCTGTCATCCACAAGATAATGGGCAAGTGGAGGTGACCAACAGGGCACTAGAGGGCATCTTAACCAATGTAGTGAGCAGCAGTAGGAAGGATTGGGAAGATAGACTAATTGAGGCCACTTGGGCCTATAATAACACATGGAAGACCACCACTGGATTTACACCCTATGAGTTGGTCTATGGGAAAAAGGACTTGTTGTCCATTGAGTTTGAATATAACACATTAAGGATGGCAACCCAACTAGATTTGGATCCCAGTCATGCACAGAAAGAGAGATTGTTCCAATTGAATGGATTGGATGAATTCAGAATGCAGGCCCTCCTACATACAGAGATAGTTCAACTTCAGAGGAAGATCTGGCATGATAAACATATTAAGGAGAAGCAATTTTAGAAGGGTGATTAGGAATTGTTATATGATCCTAGGTATAATGACTTCAAGGGAAAGATAAGGACAAGATGACTTAGACCTTATGTTGTGGAATGATTCCATGATAATGGTTTAGTGCAAATTAGAACTATAGATGAAAAAGCCATTATGTTTCTTGTTAATGGGCACCGATTGAAAATGTACAAGAGACCTTTATCAAAACAAGAGTTCATTGACAATACCAATAAAATAGTGATGATGGTGGAGCAAGTTCGAGCTCCTCCCTCATCAAGTCACTGAAAAAGAGAAAAAGAATAAGGACTCAGGTGAAAAACTCCATGAGGCGTCTGAGTCCCATATTTGGGTAGAAAACCTCATGAGGTAGCCAATGATGAAAAAACACAAAAAAAGGAAAGAAGAAAAAGAAAAAGAATAAGAAGATCCCTGGGTGAGAAAATTCCTTGAGGCACCCAGGGAAAACATCTAAGGTGAAAACCTCTCTGAGGCGACCTATTTGTTTTTCAAAAAAACAATAATACATAAAAATATATAATTTTTATTTGCAGGTGGGTGAGAAAGATAGTTAAGGAGAAAAAAGAGGATCCAAAGGGAAATCTGCCTCACACATGTTCATCTCCTCCACTCCTTACCATGCATCCCTCCATCACTTCTATCATTTTTCCACTCCATTGTTTCGATTTATACGAAGACTGTGTTTTGTACATGATCCCCTATATTCTTACATGATCCCCTGAAAACCTACAGGATCATTACAGTGGCCCATAAAACCTGTAGAAAGAAATCCGAGGGCACATGATAGGTTTATTAGGTCCCTAAAATTCACCCTATGCCTGATCTAACACCTCACCTCATCCACCATCACCATCCTTGCACTCACCATTCAAAACAAAAACAAAGATCAGTTTCAACAGTTTCTGCCAATCATAAAAAAAAGGAAAACAGAGAGGAGTAAGAGAATTACCTAAGTTTCCTTTGCTTTACACACACTCCTACTCCTTCCTTCCATTCATTACACCATCCTCATAGCCCCAACCAATAACATGATTAACGAATTCTAATGGAGAAGCAACTATAGGACATCCTGTAAGAAATCGTGTAGCAACCTATCCCATAGAATTCCAATCACTAGCAAAAGGTCTTCACCAGGATGATCCAAGAGCTCCAAAATAGAAAAAACGTCAGGTCTTTAGCCACAGACACATGCAAAAGCCAAGAAACTATTAGCAGACAACAAGACGAGGAAGAAGAATGACATGCACCAAATAACCAATGCAACACCTCTGATCTTTGACAACTGCAACATGACACCGAAACCATAGGTAAGTATCCCGCTCGCTCACTCATATGCATCATGTAGTCAAAAGTTGCAATGGTTACTAGATAGTTTGTTTATAAGTGAAAAGGTGGCCACTTAACTTGGCCACCTTCGTTCAGTCACCACATGCGAAATTGGGTGTCCTCTCACACATGGTTGCAGTCAATTGAAAGGCAGATGAGGAGTAAGACAAAAAGTGGTTAAAACTACGGATCTACGAGGTGGGATCACGAGGAGTGGGAAATGATGAGGTGGTTGTTGAAAAGTGTGCAACAAGAAATGCTTGTTGAGAATGCAACAAGATGATGGAGCTTAGTGGAAAGGAGTCTCCTTCACTAAGTGGGCCCGTAGGCTATTTTTGGCGCAAGTCTATTTTTAGACTATGTCTATTTTTAGACATATGGATCATGTCTATGGATTGCAGGTTGTTGTTTATGGATGATTGATCAAGTTGGAAAAAAATAGATGGACTTCTATTTTTAGACCACAGCGAAGTGACACCACAGCGGAGTGACTGCTCAGTCTAAATATAGAACAGTCAAATATTATTAGCTCATAATAATATTTAGACTATAAACTTTGTCTTATTCTCTTGGAGCACTTCAGGATGAGCTACGGATGTGGTACATGCAGATCCCAGAAGGAAATACGTGGTTACCTATGGATGACTAATATTTGCATGCAGGACTTCAGTTAGAACTCAAGTGAGTTGAGTTTAGTGGACTGGAGGTGCAGTTGATGGAGTTGTGTTCAGTTTAGCTTTGTTAAACTGGTTGTATTTAGTCTAACTGGCAAATAGAATAGAGATGAGTTGGGTGAATTAGTTATTAATTAATTCACAAGTTATTAACTCATAATACAACTAATGAATACATCAGTTAACTCAGTTGCATGTCAGTGCATGTTCAGTTCAGCAGGGACAGGTGTTAGAGAATCAGATTGCTATCAGTTGTGACTATAATTGTGCACCAAATCTTGCACAATCAAGGGATTGAGTATGCCAATGAGTTTGCTCACATATTTTCCCACATTGTACCTTGTTCTCACGTGATTTAGCCAATGAAATACGTGGTTGCCTTGGAATTATCATCAGTTCTTGAGCAGTATTGAGCAGCGGAGGCAGGCAAGCAGCGAAGGAGATTTGAGCCAGTGATTGATTCACATCTGAGCTATATTGTGTGTAACAGAGGTGGAGATACTTGTGAGAAGTATTATGCTGTGTAATGTTACATGACTCAATCATTAATATACAGATAGTTGGGGTTTTTAGCGAGATGCTTTCCCCGCGATACATACTGTGTTAATGTGTGAATGCTCTTGATGTTTTATTGTTATTGATGCTGCTATACTGATGATCAACGTAGAGGAGCTTATGTATTGTGTATGTTTTCCGCAATAGTACATGATCAGGATAATCTCTGTTGAATATGTGTTAAATTATTCAAAATTCTACATGGTATCAGAG
>APFE030626462.1:42701-102721 GCA_000404065.3 Pinus taeda
AGTCGCTCTCATAACCCAGTGCACCCATCAGAAGGAAATATCCATTGTTATGCACAAGAATTCCTACAAGAGCATGTACAGGAATTCCTATAGGATACAATATATGGGATACAGTCTACAGGATACACAGAGACAATCTATAGGATAGGTAGAGAAGGATTAAGAGGGGATATCACAGGAATTTTCCACTCCAACCATTCTAAAGAGGTAGGCTCTAAAAGTCCATTCCCATTTGCAAGAAAATGAAACAAAGATACTCTAAAATCTAGTGAAGTTAGCAACTGCGACTAGTGAATTACATTCACAGTAAACTCTATTTTTCTCCTGCATTTAAAAATTTGTGTTAACCCTCTCATTTTCTCCTCAAGTTTCACCAGCAAGATGACAGGAGGGTTTACCATGAGAAAGTCCACAAACATTGTGAGAATAAAACAACACCCCTAGGTGCTTGAAATCTTTACAAGACAACTGGATGGGGTTTTTCGAAAAATTCACAGGGTATGATTATGAGGTGGCTCAAGAGTTTTCTCACTCCCTTACTCCACATAGTAGGATCCATGCCATTGTTTTAGTAGGAGGCCTCACTATAGATCTCACCCTAGAGCTCATCAACGGGGTCACCACACTTCCCCTAGGAATTCCATGGAGAAAAGAAGACAAAGGAGACAGTCAAGTGGCAAAAAGAAAATTCTTTTTAGAAGGTGAAGAACCCACCGAGGATAAAAATGGAGTAAGGAGGGACAGTTTGCCATACCCATGGACTGAGGTATGCTACCAAATCATCAAATGTATCTCATGTGAGGGTAGATATAGTTTTTTTTATAGGTATCATTTCAAGATCCTTGAAGAATTAACATTTAGGGTAGAAAAACCAGTACATTAAAGACTCAGCATACCCTATTTCTTGCTGCAATCACTCATAGACTCGAGCAACAAAGTGAAGGAAGGGAATTCCCAACAATTGGCTCACCATGGTTTGATTAGGATCCTCATTGAAGATGCCCTTAAAAACCTCATAATCCCTATAACATGATCATTCTTCAGAGACATTCCAGTAGAGGATGACATCAAAACCCTCACTTATGATGTTAGTCCTACTATTAGTGAAGAGGAGGCAAAACAGGAAGAGGAAGATACAGAGCAAGATAAGGATGAGATGGATGAAGAAGAAGATGAAACAAAGGAACATAATGAAGTAGAAGAAGAAGAGGGAGAATAGAAGGAGGATGATGATGAAACAGGGGAGGAAACTAAGGAAGAAACTAATATAGATAATGAAGATCCACAAGATGAAGAAGAAAGGAAAAACAGAGAGGAAGAAGGCATTCAAACAGAAGGAAAAGAACACAAGGAGGAATCACCTAGGATATCTCCAAAGTCCACTGAGAGAGAGGAAGCAACTACCCTCACTGCTCTCAGTGTTGGGTTGTGTTATATTCTTTCCACATAGTTAACAGGGGGTTTGAGGGGTACCCGTAACCCCACTTTATGGGATCCGGGGCAGCGCCCCGAAAAATTTTGGTTTTGGACCCTATGTTAGGTTGGGTGGACCCACCTAGTTTTGTGCATGATTTTCGCACATGTTTTTTGGACGCGATGGTTTTCGGTCCATGGTTTTGGACGCGAAGGTTTTTGGTCCATGGTATTGGATGCTTCGGCATGTATAAATATGTATTGTAACATTGAAAGGAACATAATGAAAAATCAAGCTGGTAGTCCTGGTCTTAGGATCCAGGGGAAAATCTCTATGCATATGTGTTTTTATGTGTTATGCTCTCGTATTGTTTATTTTTTCTGTGATTTAGAATTCGTATGCAGGTAATTTATGTATGGGGTTAAAACCTACACTCAACACCCTAGTCAAGCAAAAAGGAAAAAGAAGGAGGCAAACCCCACTATATTTTAGAATAAGAAAGGGCACAAGAATAAAACAAGGGAAGCCACAAACATGAACAAAAATTCCTATTGAGATTGAAGATTCCCCTTCACAAAGATACAAAATGCCTTCCCCTAAGTTTCCAATCACCTATGTAAGGAGGCCTAATACTAGATCAACTTCCCCAAAGGGTATGGAAATCCTACAGGATCCACAACAAAGCCTACAAGAATAAAAAACAGTGCCACAAGATACTCTGTTCAAACTACAGGAGGCACAAAAATTGGAAAGCAAGGTAGGGGAGTAGCAAGAAATGAAAGAAGAAGACCCAGAGGCAATGGAACCAAGCCCCCAACCTAACCTGGACTCCTATTATCGATTTATTGAAGGAGGCAATGTAATACCTCAAAGATTTGCCATCCCATTGTTTTTCAAACTTGAGAAGGAGAGGGCTAGAATCCATCGATCGACGCAGATCGCCAAATAAAAGGGGGTGGAAGACATTGGGCACATTGAAGAGAAACTAAAATAAATGAGCAAAGAGCTAAGTGGCTTAAGAGACATAGAAGCAATAATGAGAATTCAACTTGAGAGAGAAAATGCATGGCTGAGGTGATAGCTACAGGAAAGAGAGAAGCCACTAGCATGTATGGCTAGCCTCTCCTTGGAGGAAATCAAATGTAGTGTGCCAGTTAAATCCTATGCTATTTTCATCAAATAACATTGGCTACAGTCTCATATTAAGACACTAGCACAAAGGGGAACCATGTTATTTCAGGACTATAGGTAGTTTATTGATCTTTGTGATCAAAGTACACTAGAAGATAGGGATAAAATGGTTGAGTTTTATTTGCACAACATGGAACTCACAAACATAAATGTTTGGGACCCTAATGCCAAGCTAGGATATCTACAATTACTCGCTTTGTCATCATGGATGAACCATGAGGAGTCAAGAGCTATAGAGATGAAAAGAATATTGGATAGAGAGAAAAGTGAAATTCTTTTGATCAGAGCTAAACAATAAAATCCCATGGCCCTCATTAGTACCCATAATTTGATTGCAAATTATCCTCATCTGGAACCTGGATATCTTGCTACCCAAGAGAAAGAAATTTCACATTTTGAGGATATGTTTAGGTTGCTAGGAGATGATATCATACATGCTTTCCTAAGGAGATGGAACGCACTACCACACAACTTGAATATAAGAGAATATCAATCTCCTTAAAGGTTGAGAGAGGCACTCAACATGACACCTATGTATAAGCAATCTATGAAAAGGATGAAGATCAATTGGATAGGCCTAAAACTCACTCCACCACTACTCTTAGGGATGCTAGAAGGGAGAAAAGAAGAAGAAGAAAAGAGGCATTGGGAGGAAATAGAAAAGAAAGTAGGCTTCTATGAACAAGAGGAAGAGACCACAATAGAGGTATGTGATGCCAGAGAGGCTACTAGAGTCATGAAGGATATGGATATTGACTAAGTTGCTCAGAGGATGATTAACACTTTCAGTAGGGGGTGATGATGAGCCTCATCATTGGGTAATTATATGGGCCCTAATTCACCTCCTGGCTTAGTCAAACCAACTATTATCATAACTTATTTCATACATTTGATTATATTTCATTTATGAGATGAGTTAGAGTTGGATATTTTGTTTTGCAGTCTAATGTGCATTTAATGCAGGATTAAAGGATAAAAGCAAGGAATCTTGGCAAAGACCATGGTCAAAACTCAAATGGGACAAGGGAAAGGAATTGTAGGAGGTATATCCTCCTCATGTGCTACCTCTCCATTCGAATATTCCTCCATCAGCTCAGAGTGCAAACAACCAAATCATGAGGACTAAAAAACCCAAAAAACCCAAAAAAGTGAAAACATATTTAGTTTAGTTTTTTGCTTACACATTAGTATGGTTTGATGCTCTTTACTTCTACAACTTAGATAGTAGCATTTGCTTACTATTGATTGATCAATTCTACTTGGCATAGTTGTTTAAATGGTTAATTAGGATATGGTGTGATTTAGAAATACATATTGTTTTCTTCATTACTGCAATATAGTAGCTCTCTTAAAGTAGATTTGCTCTTCTTCCATCAAAGAATCAAGCTTCTTCTGACTCTATAGAAGTATGGCTTGGAACACCTAGGGTTTCTCGCCGGATGAACAGTGACAATAGGCAGGACCTTCACTTTTACTTGTGTATATAGCATTGTCACCTCCAATTTTGTACGAACCCGAGGTTCATAAGTAAAGTTGGTATCCCAAGAGTTGTAGCATCCTTGCTACAATACTAGTGCTCATCAGTAACTTGTAGGTTTTCTGAGCGGGTAGCCTGCCTATTTGTGTCAACAAATGCTTGAAATTCTTGTGAGATGTCTTCCTTCTTACTCACTTTCCCGCTTTCCCTAATAGATGGAACCCCATGGTTCTCGATCATCGACTCCAAACCATTCAAAGGTGCTTGTAAGAAACCAGCACTCTATCCAAATATTTGGCTAACTTGTCTCTTTATTGGAACTTGATGCTGATTTGGACTTTGGAATTTTACCTGATGATCTATTCCTTTTTCAGGAGATAATTGTTGGACCACTCATGTATGCTATCCAAAGCCGCAATGACTTCCTGTATCATTGTAGACCTTTCCATTATGTTGGTTTGTATGGCCAATATTGGGGCTACCATATGGTGTAGTTTCAAAATTTCTTCACAGACCATCACCATGGCTTGAATAATAGTTTCAACCTCATCCTTGATTGTAGCTTGTAGATCCTTTGTACTGGAGCTTATGAAGAAGAGGACCACATTTTCTCTTTCTTCCGTCCTTCTATTTTCTTATTCTTTAATGACCTTCTATCTTGGCAAAACTGTGTTTAGTTGCAGTCACAAATGTAGTCCTAGTTGAGGAGATCATCTCAGGGTTAACTTTAGTGTTGGGAAAAATTTCTTTTGTTGTGGTCACCAACAAGGGTTCTGTAGGGTTCCTGGCATAGCACTTTCTTCTCTCTTGCATGATTTGAAGCTAACCTAATCAAAAGTGAGGCTAGTGAGATCCAACACTTCCTTTTCTTCTTGTTTGAGAATTCTGAGCTCTTTAAGAGGAAGATGCCCACTAGTGAGGGGAGTGGATGGGGAAACATCCAATGGAAACAAATCAACTTTCTCAGAGTCTTATTGAGCTTCCTTACCAGCTTGTTTGTGTTCTCTCTTTCTTCTTTCCTCATCTTCTCTAATCTTTTCCTCTTCTTCCTTCTTCCTCTACTCTTTCTCCAACCACTTCTTCTCTTGCTCTTCTTGCTTTTGCTTCCTCCTAATTTTCTTAGCCTTCTCATGTATCTCTTCCTATTCCTTCAATTATTGCTCTCGTTCTTCCTATCTTCTTCTTCCTTCTCCCTCTTCTCTTCTTATTCTTTTAACTATTTTTCTTCCTCTTCTTGCCGCTTCCTTTTCTCAAGATGGTCCTCAACATCTTGGCCACCTAAATCTTGTGATTGTTTGAGCTCTTTCTCTATTTTACTCTTGAGCGCTTTCTTCTTTATTTCTAGGGTTGAATTCCTCTACTCCAACATTTCATTGTCTCCTCCTACTTCCTAGTTAGTCGAGGGATCCTATATCTCTTTTACCTTATGTTTCTTGAGTTTCCTAGTGGCCTTATGCTTCTCCTACTTCCTCTTCAAAGTAGATGACCTCACCCATAGGCTCAAATTTTCTTGGGAATGTTCAGGCTGCTCATCGTAATTTTGTTGGTATTTGCTAGAGTTGAGCTCCCTGGTGGCATTGTACCAGTTTTTAATTTCATCTTCATGATCCTGCCAGGAATGTGGGTATGACCAATTGAAATTAGCTCTTTTGTAGTGAGATGTTATGATCTTCTCGGGATCATATGTATGATGGTTAAGGGTCCTTAAATGAAATCCCTTTAATGCTTTGGCCTCTACCTCTACTTCGTTGAAATTTTCCACCACGTAGGCCCTAAAAACAAGAGGGAATGTAGGCCATGTTTCTTCTTCCCCTTGCTCAATGTTTTTGAGAAAACCTTTGGCATTCGATAACATGATCTCTACATGGGTACCCTATCTATGGTGAACTAAGGAAGTGCTTGTGGGTTCTTGTAGGAACCAAATATTCTAATAAATTTCCCCTTCTTGATTGGGAGCCAATGCGCCACCTTGATGATAGTTTCCATGGCCCTCTTTGACATACAAGATGGTTCTTCTCTGAAAATCCATTGATATAGTGAAGCAATAAATGTTCAAAGATAGCATTGCGAATACCCTTATAGTCAGGGTTACAAAACATATTGTAATGGTGGTGTACTCACTCTGCTACAAACATGTTCCAGTTGTAGTTCTAGTTGTCGAACTACCACCTTGCACATACCACGTCTATGAGGTATGAGGCCATATAGAGCTCTGATGGCTGGTATGGGTCAATATGATTGAATGTAAATATGCTTGTTCTCAGTGATGACACAAGGATTCTATTCCAGTTGAAGACTGTACCCTGGGTAGCGACAACGTACATGATAGGGACCCATGTCTCGTGGAACACATCAAAATCTTCTCTCCCCTACAAATGGTTCATTATGGGGGCAAACAACTCATAAAAATTCTTTATTTTATCCATCTTGCATATCTTGTTAGTTCTAACTTGGATCTTGGATGGGTCTTGCCACCATTCTTTAAGAATCTCATTGGTATGGATCACAAAAGTGGAGAACCATCGGGTGTTGAAGGACTCCTCCTTCTTGGGAAATTTGATATCCGTGGAGGAGATAGCTATGAGCGGTGCACCAGTATGATCCATTACCATCCAATGATTCATGTCCATGCTCTATATGATCCGATCAATTGTCTCGACACATGGGAAGACTGGAGGATGTGATGCCACTTTGTGAAGCCTCGATCTCTTAACATTTATAGACATTGGAAAATCCTCCTTGTCCTTTGGGATATATTGTTTAGTGAATTCTCTGTAAACATTACAGCAGGATCTTGGTGCTTTTGTTGATGTTGCATGTTGTATCCATGTAGATGGGGGGAAATGTTTCCTGGTGAACATCCCGTGAATTTCTTCCAAAGCTCTTGCAGGCAAATTTGAGTACTGGGGGTACCTTCTTGTCTTCGAGGAGGAGATCGAGATGCACTCAAGATCAACGTCACCTAGAATATCGAATAAATAGTCCCACGATGAGATAGATGACATGAAAATAAAACCTTAGTGACGAGTACAAACTATGATTTTTAGAACTCAGGAGAAGTCCTTTTGGCAGGTCACAAGGTCGTAGGAATCAAGAGGTTGTGTGAGTCACCTGGTTGAAGGTGCGACCTTGTGACTTCGAAAAATAGAATTTATGTCACAGAGGTCGCGTTGCCATGGAGGCCATGGAGGTCGTGAGGTTTCGTAGGCCACAAGGTCGCGCTCATTTGCCTATCGTGATTTTTGGTCGTGCAACCTACTTCCTTCGTTGATTTCGAGGGGTAGAAAGAGGTTTAGGATGGGTCCCCAGGGTTTCTCAGGAGAATATGGCTTAGTATTGAGGGAGAATAGATTAATTTTGGATAAGGATGGCCACAGAAGATGCTAAGGGAGGCTCATGAAAACAAAAAATAACTTGGCAAGGGTTTGTGGTTAAAATGAGCCCGAAACATGGATAAAAGAACCCCTGGTCTAAAATCTGCAAAGTCAGGGAAGAAAAGGAAGACAAATGGTAGAATGAAATGATTGCCATGGAAGGGGAAGAGTCACCTACCTTGTAGGGTCATGTGCATTATCTAGTCACTGATATTTCCCATTATTCATGCGATCAAAGTGAGTTGTTCAAATAATTGATCAAGGCTGATATCTATAATTTTGGTCAGACACGTGGGTGTTGCAACAGTCACATTGTCTGGGTTTCAGGAATTTGTGAACTTTGTGACCTTGTAACCTAGCAACCTCAAGGGGTCGCTAAGTTGCATGGGTCACAAGGTCATAATTGTGTTCCTATGATACCTTTGTGACCTTTTGACCTTATAGGGTCACTATGTCGCATGGCTCGCTACGTCACAATTGCGTGATTGTGAGACCTTTGCGACCTTATGACCTAGCAACTTGTTGGGTCATGAGGGTCACAAATTTGCATAGGTCGCATGATATACTATATTTTTTCCTTGTGACCTTGCGACCTCATGACTCAGTGAGGTTGAATAGTCACAATGGTCGCATAAGGGGAATAAGTCACATGTTTTCACTGCAACTGGACTTGAACATGAATTTTAGTTAGCTCGCAAGGTCACAATTTTGGCTTATGAGGAAAATACTCAAGATTTTGAAAACTTCAGGAGTTAGGTGTGTGGGGTGAAGGGGTTTCAAGGCTTCTGAGTATACTCTGAGAATAGGAAACATCTACGGGAATGGTAAAGGGGTTAAGAAATTTTTAAGGGTCTAAAAATTTCAGGGGGTTGTTGCAGCAACTAGAACAATTGACAATTCACTAGTAGGAATCTAGGATCTCTAGTTTCCCATGGCCCTGGGTAAGGGATACCTAGAAACGTGTTTTCCCTTAGATTTTTGGGTCCTACTGATGTTTTTGGGTCTTCCCTTGATCTTGATCAACTATCCCAAGTTGCTAAGACTCGTCTTTTCAACATACATAAGGTGAGACCATCTCCACTGGCTTGATATGGAGGAGTCAAATAATGATATGAGCCTTCAGGATTTTCGGTATAGTGGTTACAAAACTCTAGTGTTTCTTTGCTGCTAGCAAGCCTGAACAGTACCCCACCAAAGTCACTACCAAGAAATCACAAATGTTTCTTTGCTACTAGTGAGCCTTGATAGTACCCCGACGGAGTCATTGCATAGTCTCTCTACGCAGGAATCCTTTCTTATTCCTTTTTCCCTTACTACATTAATTGTTGTGCTCACTTACACTTATTCATATGGTTGTTGTTAGCTTGGGAAGACGAGGGATCCTAACTTATATGACTTGCAAGAGAGGTTGCTTATGGTTTTTTAGAGACCTTATTGTTTTCTTAAAATATGTATGCTCAAAAGTTTTTCTTCACCTCCACCTTCAAACCAACGCTTAAGCCAAATAATTCCAAAATTTGAGCCAGGTTAGTAGCTAGGATTAGATGGTGAAATATAGGTAACCGCAGATGAAATTGAGTTCCCTTCTACAACAAGTTTCGACACTCTATTTTGGTCATGACTTAAGGTTTAGTTAAAAGGCGGACCTAGAGAGGACATATCTTAGCCAAAAGTGTAGGGACTACCTCAACATCAGAGTGACATCCCAGATGATTTATTAAAGGAAAAGCAAACTTCAAAACAAAATCTGAAGGTAAAAGAAAACTAACAGAAAAGAAGGATAAGAAGGAAACTATTGTACACAGTGTGTGAGAAGCCATGAGAGCTACTAGGTGAAGCAGAACTTGAGATCTTGGCCATTGACGGGAAGGGATTCAACCCTTCCTCCTAAAATTTGAAACTTATAGGTGTACTATCCAATTTTCTCTTTCACTTGGAAAGGATCGATCCATAGAGTTTGGAACTTGGCGTGTTTACCTTTGTCCTCATGGGTGTTGTACCATTTAAGAACTAGGTCTCCCACACTGAATTCATTGGTTCCTATGGATTTCTTGTCAAACCATATTTTGATTTGGCTTTGGTGAATAAAATTTTTTTCTCTAGTCTTTTGTCTCTCCTATTCCAGTTTAACGAGGGTGTCTATGTAGTTTTCAACGATAGGGCAAGGGGAGCCTCACAACACTTGTCACAATTGAAGAGCGGGCAGGTAGAGGGTTGGTGGTAAGATAAATTATTTCCAATAAACTAGAAAATAGGGAGATGTTTTGAGAGATGCTTTAGGTGTAGCATAGTTGGCCCACAAGGTGTTGCTAAGGCCATTGTGCCAAATTCTCTAGTGGGATAACAAGGTCATCTTGAGGATGCATATCAGGTTCTTATTGGTGGATTCTGGCAAGACATTCCCCTGAGGGTAGTAGTTAGCCATTTTTTTAAACAATGTTATTTTCCAAATAAAAATAATATAATTTTAAAGACTAGAAATACATAAAATTACCAAATACAGGTGATTTTGGAACACCAAACCTGGCTGAAATGTATTGATTGAAAACATATGTTACCTCTTCATCATTGATTTTCTGCAATGGAATTGCGTTGACCCACTTGGTGAAATAGTCTATGGCTATGAGTATATACTTATGCTACTTCAATGAGTTTGACACGATGTCCCATATATGATCCAGTCACCATCATTGAAAAGGTTCCTCCACTGCTATAGACTGGAGGGGAACAACTGACTAATTTTGTCTTCTTGCATGCTTTTGATAGATGGGGCATTTCCAAGCATAAGAATGCACATATTTGAAAAGCATGGGCTAGTAGAATCCTTCCATCATGATTTCATGGGTAGTGGTGTCACTTACATTGTGACCCCCTATTGATCCATCATGTAACTCCTTAAAACCCACTGGTATTTTTCATATTCCAAACAACTGAGTAGCACGCTGTGGTGTTGTTTATGAAACATATTACATTGTACCATTTGAAAGGATGGAATGTTGAGCCCCACTAGCTTTTCCTATTTCATGAAAAAAATGCAAGGTAAAGTCCCTTTCCCTAGGTACTGCTTCAGGTCAAAGTACCATGTTGAGGGGTCATGAGTGTTGGGGAGTTCATTCTCATACATTTTGATCTCATGATCCCAGCCTTTTGACTCTTTGTTTTGTTGGTCTACGGATTCAGTAGTTAGTTTGCATAGTTCATGCCCTTTAACCATGTGTGTAGG
Source organism: Pinus taeda (assembly GCA_000404065.3). Taxonomy (NCBI): domain Eukaryota; kingdom Viridiplantae; phylum Streptophyta; class Pinopsida; order Pinales; family Pinaceae; genus Pinus; species Pinus taeda. Next base: position 53,381 of record APFE030626462.1, read on the forward strand.
CTTGAGCTCTAAATCATATTCTTGGAGGCAAGTAATCCAATTGGCTCTTCTCTAGCCCAACTCTTGTTGAACAAAAAGTGACCATATAAGGGCGAGGCATAAACACCATGACACGATTATTTAGAATGTATGGTCTAAAATATTTCACCACTTTGTAAACTACATACACCTACTTATCTATGTCAGGATAGTTGAGTTCTATGCCTCGCAGCCCCGTGCTCATAAAGGATATGGGACATTCATCATTGTTACCATATTTCTGCGTAAAAGTCATGACTAAGGACGAATCGAAGGCGAAATTGTATAGGATGAAGTCCTTGATGAAATTGGGGCTATAAAGGGAAGGAGCTTCCATAATATATTTCTTCATACAATCGAAAGCTTCCTTTTCCTCTTGGATCCATTTAAACTCTCAGTCCTTCTTTATCATGTTCCACAAAGACTTAACAATCTAGGAAAATTATGAAATAAACTTGCGAAGGAAATTGATTTTACCAAGGAAAGATTGCATACTTCTTTGTTGTTGGAAAGAGGAATTTGCACTATAGCTTTCACGTGATTAGGATCGATGGTGATTCCATCCCTAACGATGATATGCCTAAGCATATTTCCTTTTGAAACCATGAATATGATCTTCTTGGGGTTAAGATAAATCCTATACTTCCAACACTACTCAAAGATTTATTTGAGGTGGTGAAGGTGGTCAGATCTATTCTTTGAAAATACTGTGACATCATCTAAATAAATAACCATGCTTGTTATAGACATATTTGTGCACATCAACCCCAAACTTATATGTCAATAATCTAGGGCTCATCAACACTCTGAAAGAGTTGTTTCATGCCCTGAAGGAACATAGTCATCTGAATACATCATTCCCCAAAATATCTACCTAAGAAACCATCCAGAAATGGCCTAAATTAAACCATACTGACTGCTCCACTGGCAAATTGTAGTGCATACTGAGTGGTACACTGTTAGGGTGCGATGCATACTGATTAGGCCTTCTATAGGGTGTGATGGGCGAGGATGGACAAATTTCCAAGATAGTTTGCTAGGTGGTTTCTCATGGAATCTTCCATAAACTTCTCCTATGCCACTTGCCTCTTTGAATTTTCCCTAGGATGAATAAGGGATTTGAGAAATCTCCAAGTCGAAGCAATTGTAACAAGTGGAATGACACTAATCAAACCCCATGGATGACTCACCCTTGCACACATCTATAAATGGATCCTTCATCTAGGAGATCCAGAGGTTGGAATACTATGAATTGCAAGGAAGTGTTGATAGTTTGTAATCAAGGAAGAAGCATTGTATTCTTGGAGTGATCTTGCTATTTCATGAGGTGAAGAAGGATTGAAGCTGGGAGGATGATGCTGGATTAGACAATTGCATTGTAATTCTCCCTTATATTAATAAAGTTCTTCAAGTTTTCTTCCATATGGTTGTGCAATTGTGAATGTTACCATTTGTTCATTATATATCTGATTTTGTAATATTTATGTTGTAATAGATCACGATGCTTTGACAGTTCATTGTTGCTATACCTGTGTAGGTACTCTCCAAGCATGTTAAGTACAAGGAGGAGTTGTAGGATCTGTCAAAGGGGAGAGAGAGAAAGCAAGGGATTAAGCGGAAGTTCTAGGTTGGTTCCATTATCTTTCTCTTATCTATTACACATAGAAGAAATCATTGAATTGCTTTAAACTGTTGTTTCTAGGGTAGTTGCCAAGCTTAGAGGGCTAGCATTCTATAGGAATACTAGTTTTCCTTGAAACAATGCTCTAACCCATAAATCCTCTAAAAGTGATGTCCATTTCTCTTTGAAATTTTGCTCTGACATTGATAACCCCAAAAGGCATATGTCGGAATGTGAATGTTCGCTAGTTACTCCTGAAATTTATCTTTATCCAGTCTGGAGTAGCCACTAGCACTTGGTTGTTAGTGGAGAAACTTTCGAATAGAGAAAAAATTTCTAACCCAGAAATCATTTCGAGAATTTGTTCCATGGATGGAACTGGGTAATTGTCTTTGTCTGACGCTTGGTTGAGATTCCAAAGATCGACACACAAATGTATCTCACCAGAAATTTTCTGTACTAGAACAACTTTTGAAACACACATAGAATGCCTAACTTTAAAGATAATACGTGCATCCAATAACGTCTTGAGCTCCTTTGGGATGAGGGGTTCCAATGTGGGATGCATTTTCCTCAACTTCTGCTGAAATGGTTTGACCCATTCTTTCATGGGAATAACGTGTTGAATGATCTGGGTGTCATAAGTATTTAAATTATCATATATCAAGGTGAAGACATCATGATACTTATTGAATAATATGATGAGGGACTACCTATTCTCACGGGAACATCCGACACTTGGGTTGATGGATTTGTGGTCAGCCTTAGTCTCGAGGTTAATTTTCTCATGAAAAAGTGTGGAACTTTGTGGTTTGGTGTTTCATGGTCCTCAGAAATGGTTCTACAAATTGAATAATATTTCTAGTGTGACCACTCCTTTAGGGTTGGGGCTTCCCTTACACTCATTTTCCTCTTCTTTTAGGGACCTTTCATATTCCTCTTCTTCAATTTCCGCATCTTTAAATAACTCTGCGTTCGCCATGAAATCCAATATCTGTTGGTCATAATTTAAAATGCATAAGTTATTTACATTATTGGGGGAAATAGGTGTATACAAAATTTCAATTGAAAATCCATCCCTAAGAGGTGTTGGATGTAGTATTTTCTAGAGTTCAACAACAATGATATTAAATCTAGGAACAAAATTAATATTGAAAGATTTAAAGCTTTAAAATAACTAGTTAAATTCCATACCTCTTGCTAATAATTATTCAGGTGTGGTGAAAGGCAATGAATTGTGTTTTTTGCCTATCTTGTAATGATTTCAAAGTCATCAATCACCTTCAAACATTCTACTTTTAGGCCAATAGCCTTCTTGAGACCAAGAATCAACACTTCATATTCTGCAGTGTTATTGGTGCATTGGAATTCTAACCTACTAGAAGTTAAAAATTTGTTTTTATGGGGGTTCACGAGGATGCAACATGCTCTGACCCCACCGTGAGTCTTCAACCCATCATAATAGAGTGTCCAAATTTCATTGCTAAGTGTGTGTGCGTCTATAGTATACACATCTAAAGTACAGATTTCATTTGCATCAGTTTAGGGGTGTGACAGTAGTTCCAGCTGGGTGTCAGGTGGGATGGGTGATGGCTTGGCTTGGTATAATCCCATCATTGCTTCTAGAAAACACACTCCGAATTCCTCTTGAGGAAAAATAATTGGCCCATTAGAGATTTCTAGGTCCGTGAACATATGTTTCATGAAATGTTCATTGTTAACCCTGATTTGATTGTTCTTTCCTTTGTAGGGAAACCACAAGTGGTACCAATCTGTGGAAGAATACCCCTAGAGTTTGCTCAACCAGTCCCTACTCAATAGTAGCTCATATGCTTCCAGGATGTCAACCATAATGATGTTGATGCTCTGTTGTACCCTAGAGTCAGAAGATAGCCTAATCAACACCTTGTTCAATTTGCCAACAACAAGGACTTGATACCTTTCCAATTGAATGACATTTTCATCTGTCTTCTTGAGTTGGATGTCTAATTGTTTGCATATTGACCAAGGCATGACATTGGTAGATGCGCCAGAGTCAACAAGGAAATTATGCACATTGTAATTGAAGACTTCGAATGTTAGGAGGGAATGGGGGGGTTGAGCCTCTCGATTTTGCATTTGCAACATTAACAATAGCTTGGAGGTTGATCATGGCTCAAGATCGGCTAGGAGAGTTATCTTTGGTTGAAGAGGTAACCTTGTTAGTTGGTGATGAGGTGGTGAAAGTTTTGGAAATTAGCTCGCGTTGACTAGCAGGATTGGCAAGTTCGTAGAGTGAAATGTTGGCTCATGTCTTCTTCATATCTTCAATGATATTATATTCCAAGTCCACGGGTGCAGTTCCTTCTAGGGATACCTACAAGGATGGGGTGGCTTTGGTTGAGATTCCAAATGTGGATGCATTTCCTTTACCACTTGCCAAGGCCTCCTTTGGGATTTGGCTAGATGAAAGCTTCAGAGAGAGGGGGTGGATGGTTGTTTGGACTATTAGGGAGAAGGATTCTCCTCAATAAAACAATTTATTTTCTTCCAGGATAGAGTTTGATACTAGAACTTTTCTTCTGAGGTTTTAAGTCTTTGGAGGTTTATTGGGAGGAAGGTCTCCTACATTAGCTTCTTGAACGGATTGGACCTCTCCCCCACATATGAATTCGAATGTTAGAAAAACAAAAGGAGCATCCTCATCAGGAGGGGTGGCTTCCTCTTCTGGGTCATTTGACTCTTCCTCACCTTCCCCTATGGCTTGATCTTCCAAGACTTCGGTCACCATAGTAGACATGTTGTGGAGTCATTGAGGGCATGTCTCCTTGGAATGAGCGGGTTGGTGGAAAGTGAAAAAGTTGTCATTTCCTAGCTCTTCCACATTGAAATTTGTATTGGAAACTTGGGATGCCTTCATGGGTGGATTAGTGGTCGTTCAAAAGAAAGATTTGGCTAATTTTCTCCGTGAGGAGGACTCATTAGTATTTATTTTCAACTCAGAAACCTCATTCATCAATTGTTTCAAGGATTTTTCTAACCCCTCGAAATCGAAGGAATCCTTGTCTTTGTCAGTAGAATTTCTAGTCAATGCTTGAGCTTCCTTACCCCACGACTTAGCTTCTTCTCGAGAATCATGATCAAGGGCTCCTATGGATAGTATACCTTTCTCTACCACAAGACAAATCATGAAATTATCCACCACGGTAGCTTTAGCTACATGTTTTAAAAACACAATGATATCTTGTGGGAGGGCCCTAGTGTAATAGTGGAGAGTAATAGAATCATCCAGAGCCACATATTTTGGAAATTTATTCAAGATGGTTGTGAATCACTGGTTCAAATCCTTCACCCTTTTCTTCTTATGAAACTTCAATGTGCTCGGCTCAGTCAGGAGCATGGAAGGAATCTTTTCTTTTGAAAACTTATCGAGGAGTGTCTTCCATAATTTCTCCCAAGTTTGAATGGATGCCACAAGAAGTGAGTGATATGATGTTGTGAATTTATTCTCAAAAGTGTGAGGGAAGAGATGGAAATCCATGTTGTCATGTTACACTCTCATCATTTGTAATGCTAGATAAAAATTGATTATATGATTGTTAGTCGATATTCCCTTTTCAGGTTGAACTTTAGGAGGTGATTTTTGGGGTGGAAAGGCATGTCGTGGAGGAGGCCTTGGATACCTAGGTGGGAATGAGCCATCCAAGGCAAGGGTTGTCATCAATTACCTCTCAGTGGGGGAGGAAAAAGGGTGATATTGGCATTCCCCTCAAAATCACTCTCTGTGCTTGACCCCCATTGGCGTGGGGAGGTTCTCTACCATTACCTCAGGGAACTCTCAAATACCCTAAGTCTCAAATGTTTCTCGTATTTCTAAAATTTCCTAGGTTGCTAGGGAACCTGAAAAGATGATCGTTGTTGTAGAAATTAATGATGTGTCTGATATTGTCTTCATTCCCCTATCCTTAGGGTACCTCAACGTTCCCTCTCAAACATTGGTTGTTGATAAGGGTATCTTCTAGGGGTGGTTGATTATTTCCCTATGTTTCCTCCCACTACAGTTGATTTTTCCCCCTTGTGACTATGATCCTAGGATCGTATCTTTCAGAAGCATGGAGACTTTCAAAACCCTCAATCAAGATCCTTTCAACAATGTCCACATAATCATCCAAAATAATCCCAATTAAATGTGGTACAAAATTAACCAGCATCCCTTGACACATGTGAAGAGGGATAGAGGTATGCGGGTTAGGAGGTAAGATGGTGGTAGGAATACACTTAGACCGCTAGAAAAACTAACAAGTATTAGGGTGCAAGGTCCTCAAATGGTCATACATAACTTCAAAGAGAGGAGGTTCATATTCTCCCATGGCATATTAATGTGGTGGATGTTGGGAACCCCCAAGATGGACCTTCCTAAAAGGTGGGCCAAAAGAGGGATGATAATGCGTTTCGGGGTAGAAGGACAAGGTTGCTTAATAGCTTGATGGGAAGTTTCCAAGTGAGGTTGTGTATTGGTATCTTCTATAAGGCCCTCCTTCTAGCACCAATTATGTTGACGGGCTAGAATTCTCCACCAACAACGAGTGGATCTTCTTGGTGTAGAATACCAACTAGATTCTAGATCGTTTACTATAGGGATCCCTTTTGGTATGTAGGCCCAACTACTGTACAGGTGGTTTGAGTTTGCTTCAGATGGAGGTGGGATACCGACTTAATCGAACATATGAACTAAAATAAACACAAGGAAATAACTGTCAAATGTTCATAATATGAATGCCATAAATAACAGCATTAAAACTTGAGAACATGAATCTCACTTAAAGTAATTGTTAGGAAAAACTAAAATCAGAGCATACATATATAAAGAATATTCTTGAGAACTATAAAGTAGTTTACAGTAGGTAAGCGTCAATAAACATAAGTAAATGCATAGTCAGTGATAAGATCATGCAAATATTCACAAAATAGTCCATCAATACAAGAACATAGTTTGCATATCATATACCATCCATGTGTTGCAAAACAAGATTCATAGCACAGGAAGACTACGCATCAAAGGACTCACACGAACCTTTGGTCCATCGAGAAAATAATATCCATGGTATCACAACACAAAAAACAAATCCAATGCAATAGTGGAAAACAAATATTACTCCTTGTATTTATTAGAAGAGCACAAGCCCTTTCTCAAAATAATATGTCCCAAAATTAATCCCAAGCTAAAAGTCCTCTCCAACATGCCATGAGGGTGTATTTATAAAATGAAAGTGACCTTTTGTCTACCCTTGACTCTCAGACTTCCTCGTGAAATTTCAACTACCTCACGACCTTTAGACTTCTTCGTGAATATTCACATTCTATTATTGTCATATTCTATCCTAATGTGCTAATTACACAAAATAAGAAAATTATATCCTATCAACATGACAATAGACAATTTTGGGATGTCTAGATGGAGCTTCTCCACTAGATAATTGCACCAAAGCTTGCACTCATCTGCTATGGGGGTTATCTGTGGTTATTCTTCATCATGTTTATGCAGGCACTCGAGCACATCTAGGATTAGAGTGATTCTTTTGGTGTTCACTTTTTTGGCTAGGGTCACTAGCTTTGTATACATTCTCACTAGGTACCATGTGATATTCGCCATTGTACATAGTAGGTTGTATGAGTGGGGAGGCTGCCTGTATGTGTCAACAAATGCCTAAACTTCCTGTGATATGTCTTCCTTCTTCCTCACTTGCCTGATTTCCCGATAGATGGAACCCAATGGTTCTCAATCATTGACTCCAAACCATTGAAAAGGTGCATGTAGGAAGCCAACACTTTGTCCACATATTTGGCCAACTTGTCTCTTGATTGGATATTAATGTGGATCTGGACTTTGCCATTTTGCATGGTGGTCTAGTTTTTTTTTGGGACTACTGCCGGTGCACCTAGATACTCAGTGGACCACTCATTATGTTATCCAAAGTTGTAATGACTTCCTTTAGTATAACAAAAATTTCCTTTGTGTTGACTTGTATGGCCAATATTGGGGCTACTGTATGCTGTAGTTTTGACATTTCTTCATAGACAATCACCATGAATTCGTTAAGAGTTTAAACCTCATCCTCGATTACAGCTTGTATCTCTTTTGTAATGGAGTTTACCTAGAGGAGGGCCGCACTTTATTCTTCTACCTTGCTTTTATCTTCTTCTACTTTGGTGGCCTTTTGCTTTGATGCATATATATTATTATGGAGTTCTATGATTTGTTTGCTCATCCTAGCAACATTGTTTTTAGTCATGGTCACAAATGCAGTCCTGGTTGAGGTGATCATCTTGGGGTTAACTATAGTGTCGGGAAAAATTTCTTTCTTTGTGGTCACTGACAGGGATTCTGCAGGGTTCTCGGCATAGCAATTTCTTCTCTCCTACAAGATATTGAAGCTAACTTGATCAAAAGAGAGCTTGGTGAGGTCGAACACAACCTCTTATTCTTCTTCAGGAATTCCCATCTCTTTGAGAGGGATATGTCCTATGGTGAGGGGAGTGGATGGGGAAACATCCAAAGGAGACAACTCAACTTGCTCATACTCTTGTTGACCTTCCTTACTGGCCTCTTCTTCTTCTCTATTTTTTCTTTCCTGCTTTTCTATTCTCTTTTCATCTTCTTCTTTCCTCCTCTTTCCTTCCTCCAACTACTTATTCTCTTGCTCTTCTTGCTCCTGCTTCCTCCTAATTTCCTCAACCTTCTTATGTTCTCTTCCTATTCCTTCAATTCTGTATCTACTTTTGTTCCTCTCTTCTTCCTCCTTGGCCCTCTCCTTTTCTTGTTCTTTTAAATTCTTTTCTTCTAGTTGCTTCTTTATTTCTTCCTCTTCTTGTTTCTTCCTTTTCTCAAGTTGGTCCTTGATGTGATGGCTACCTGAATCTTGTGAATGTTTGAGCTCTTCATCTATTTTCCTCTTGAGCTCTTGCTTATTTCTTTCCAAGGTTTCATTCTTCTACTCTAGCCTTTCATTGTCCCCTTCTACTTCTTGGTCACTCAGGGGATCCTCTATCTCTTTTTACTTATATTTCTTGAGTTTCCTAGCGCCTTCTGCTTCTCTTGTTTCCTCTTTAGTGCATTTGACCTCTTCCATGGGCCCACATTTTCCTGGGAGTATTCAATCTCCTCATTGTATTTTTATCTCCATTCGTTGGGGCTGAGCTCCCTAGTGGCATTGTACCAGTTTCTAATTCCATATTCATGATCCTGTAAGGGATGTGGGTATGACCAATTGAAATGATCTCTTTTGTAGTGTGCTTCTATGACCTTCTTAGGATCATATGTATGATGGTTCAGGGTGACGAAATGGCATCCCTTTAATGCTTCAACCTATTCCTCCACTTCCTTGAAATTTTCCACCATGTAGGCCCTGATAACAAGAGGGAATGCAGGCCATGGTTTCTTCTTCCCCTTGCTCAGTGTTTTCGAGAAACCCTATGTCATTTGATAACATGCTTCCTACATGAGTAACCTATCTATGGCAAACTGAGTAAGTGCATTTGGGGTCTTGTAGGAACCAAAGACTCTAATCATTGTCCCTTCCTGGATTGGGAACGAATGTGCCACCTTGACGACAGTTTCCATGGCCCTCTTTGACATACAAAGTGGTTCTTCTCCAAAAATTTGCTAATACAATGGAGCAATAAATGACTCAAAAATTATATCGATCACATCCTTATAACCAAGGCTCCAAAAAGTCTTTTAATGGTGGTGCACTAGATCTGCTGCAGACGTGTTCCAGTTGTTGAAATGACACCTTGCGTAAACTGTGTCCAGGTGATATGAGGCCATATAAAACTTTGATGTCTGGTCTGGGTCAGGATGCTTGGCTGAAATTATGTTTGTTCTCAGGGTTGACATGAGGATGCTATGCCATTTCAATACTATACCCCGGGTAGCGAAAATGTACATGATTGGGACACATATCATGGAACAAATCACAGTCTACTCTCCCATACAACCACCTCATCAAAGTTGATAGACCTCCATCATTTCATCTGTCCTATATATATGGTTAGTTCTAACCTAGAACTTGGACGGGCCTTGCCACCATTCTCTGGGAATCTCCTTGGTAGGGATCACAAAACTGGAGAGCCACCGGGTGTTGAAGAACTTCTCCTTCATGGGAAATATGTAACATGAAACAATATTTGTGGAGGAGATAGCTACAAGTGGTGCATCAATGTGATCCCTTACAATCCATTAATCTGTGTCCGTGTTGTATGATCCAATCAATTGTCTCATAACATGGGAAGATTGGAGGATGTGATGCCACTTTGTGAAGCCTTGATCTCTTAACATTAAGTCAAATTAGGAGGTTGCATGAGCCCATATAATTATCCATTTTTGGGGCTCATCATCACCCCCTACTGAAAGTGTTGCTCATCCTCTAAGAAACTAATCTATCTCCTCATCTTTGATGGCCCTGGTGGCCTCCCTATCATGCCAAGCTTTTGAAGTGACGTCCTCTTCTCGATCATGAAACCTTTCTTTTCTCTCTGCTTCTTCCCACTGCCTGTGCTCCTTTTCCTAGAGAATTCTCAGCTTCCTATAGAACTATCTCAACAGCCTGTAGAGAGGTCTTTGTGTCCAAAATTTTCATTCTTTCTCTCCAGGTGGATGTCTATGGCCTTTCTTGTTCATAGGTGATAGATGCCTTTGAGGGGGACCTCTCCTTTTTTGTAACTGAGGTGTCTACAATTGTGATTGGCTCTTTTGACTGTGGTTGGGGTCTGACAGTTCTTATCTGCATGCTCCTTCTTGCCTTAAAAATATAGTGGAAGCTCCCTCTTTCGCTTCTCCTTCTACTTGGGGGATGTGCTTAGGGTGGCCAATACAGCTGTTGCCTTCCTAGCTAAAATCTCGGCCAAATTCTGCTTCTGCTGCCCTTTCCCCAGACTTCCTGTAGAAAGTCCTGTAGTGGCCGTTTTCTGGCTTCCTGTAGAAGCAATTTTCTGGCTTCCTATAGAAACAGTCTGTTGGCTTCCTGTAGAACCAGTTTTCCCTGATTTGGCTTGCTTGGCTGGGGGTGCGTTCTCTTTGACTTGTGCTATGGTTGCCTTGGGTGTTGTTTTCATCCTTTCAGTCTTCTCTGCCCAGGTTTGCAACCGTTTCTCCCTTGGCGTCTGTGCCTTTATTCCACCCACAGTTTTGGGCTTGGTAGCTTGGCCTTTCTCTTGTTTCTCTTCTTTCTCTTTCTGTGGTGGTCTTTCCTGGGTTTCCTTACCCTTGGCTTTCTCTTCTGCCTCAATTTGTTCCCCGTCTTCACTGCTGGATGAAGTGGAAGTTCACATGATAACCCTGGATAATGCTGAATTATGAATCGCCCTGGCATGGTGAAAAATGCTCTGTTTTGGCTTGTGCTCTGATCATAAAGAGAATTTTGTGTATGGTTTCCTCCCCAGAACGTTGAAGACAGTACCCCTCAGGTGTTTATAGGTCACTTTGTATCAATTCCTTGGTTACAATGTTGTTGCTACCGAAAACTTGACTGTCAAAAGGGAATTAGGCTCTTACAGACAGAGTGCAGAGCCTAATGTTTATCCCCAACCACATAAAAATCACATTATTTACGCACAAGATTAGTTCCTATGGTTGCATCTCTCTTTTCAGAAGAAGGTGAGAAAGAAGAAGCCAGACTTCAAATGCATAGGGAAAAAGAAGAATTTGTAGAAATCAGGAAATAGGCAAGCAAACTTTTCAACTTTTTTTCAATGTGCACGAAGACTTTTCCTCTCATTTTTTAATTTAATTCCATGCTCAATTCACCATTTTGCACCAACAAATCATGCACAATGAAGTTCCTGATCCTACCTCGTTTGGAGCTTGAAATTCGTCGAAAATCCCAGGTTTTCTTTCTACATGGTTGTTTTCTGTGTTTCCTGTAGAAGACTTCCTATAGAAATGCCTGTAGAGCGCCCATGCGCCTCTAAGCGAGCCTGATACACGGGATAATTTAGAAAATAGGTGAAAACCAGTGGAGGATGACTAGTTCATCATTTTGTGGAAGCGGAGGATGCATACTTCAATCAAGTGCAAATGAACAGCAGTTCGTGAGTTTCAGCTGAGCCGTCTTTAATTGCTGCGTGATTTGTGGTGAGGTGGAAAAAACATGTGCACTAGATTTTTTCGAACTACAGTGATGTTATGAACTGCATTTCTTCTTCTATTTTTTAATCAATTGATGCCCTGTGCGCTGGAGTTCAACACGTCTACCACTGCCTATGTTTTTCAACTTCCACGTGAATGACTATACACGCATGCTGCGTGATTTTTGCCTGGATGAGTGCAATCGAATATGGCTAGCTTCCTGGCTGAATCCCCACATCTCATTTGTTCATGCAGTGCTTAGATTAGATTCATGCAATAGAGGAACAAGTTTTAGTCACGTACCTGAAGTCAAATGGTTGCTGTGAGGTGCTTTTTGCTGCTGCATGCATCTGCTTCGGTGGTTGCATGATGGCTCCTTTGTGCTATAATCTCTTTGCTGTCTGATGTGTGGTTATTTTTCTTGTGCAGGTATCCTCTAGCTGGATCTAAGCTGCAAGGGTTCATTTCCACGTTTAGATCTGCACCCTCAAGCTGTTGCTGCTGAATTTTCACAGGACGAAGACTTGTTTTCGCCATTGCTCCCAAACGATAGATTGGATCGATCTGAAACTTGTTGAGAATGTTCTTACCATCATGATGCACCTTCCATAGAAAAATTGCGATCCATGGATGCACAGATTTCGAGAAAAATGGAAAATGGCTCAAGATTTTAGAGATCAATTTCTCAAAAACCGTGCATCGGAATTGGCTGAAACTACTTGGGTAGGTTACTATCACCCATATGCATCTCCCCATGAAACAGGTTTTGAAACATATGCATAGATATGGAGAAAATGCAAAAATGGCTGATGGTGATGGAGGCTGATTTCTTGGAAAATGTGCACTGGAATTCGCTGAAACTGCTCAAGCATGTTGCCATCACACTTGTATGATTCCTCGTAAAATGGTTTTTCAAATGGATGCATGGTTTTCAAGTTAGGGTAAAAACAAATTCTATTCTAGGCATTTTTGCTTTAAGGCATTCCGCAGTTTTGTTGCATGGTAAGAAAAATGAACTTGGGCTGTAATGCAGGTATGGAGATGATGGAGGAGGAGATTGAAGATTGCAGGAGGACTTCTGAACCCTTGAGGAAGCTACCATGTTCACCAAACTGCCTTTTTGAAATCCATTTCTAGCTTCCTACAATTTCTTCAGGAACTTCTTGTAGAAGCACAATGAGGTGGAAAAATGATGGAGAAAGGTGAGGGATGGACACAGAGGTGCTTGCAGGCCTAACCAACAGATTCCCACCATCAGATTCCCTTTTAAAATTGAATTTGGTTCGTCCAAAGGTTCTACAGGATGTTTCCTGTAGAAATACAGAACTTCCTGTAGAAATGCATGTAGCTTCTTGTAGAAAGCCTATAACTTCCTCTGTCTTTGTTTTGAATGATCCTCCTAACCTACAATGTCCCTCTTGCAACCTGCAATTAGTCAATGGAAATTAGGTTTATTTTTATTTTTATTTTTCTCTTTTTTTTTTTGAAAAACAACTAGGGCGCCTCATGGAGGTTTTCACCCTAATTGCCTGCCCTAGGCACCTCCAAGGGAGGTTTTCACCCAAGGATCTTATTATTTTTTCTTTTCTCTTTTTTTGTTCAACCAACTGACCGCCTCATGGAGGTTTTCAATCAATGAGCCAATCTAAGGTTTCTCCGAGGAGGTTTTCACCTTAGATTTTTCCTCTATTTCCATTTTTTTCATTTTTTTTCTTTTTTCATTTTTTTTCTTCTTTTTTTTCTACCCTACCCTACTTGAAAAAAAAATCGTTCTCAAGTATAAGAATACTTCCAATGGAGCCATGTGCACATCGAGATTAGAAACAGAATGATGTGGAGGCTTGAAATGCATGCTTTCACAATTATCTGGACTTCAGAGACCAAATGATTTGACTATGAAGGGATCAAACATAGTTGAGGAAAAGAGTACCACTGCAACTTAGTGACTGTCTGAAACAATATCTCATTGTAGCTCTGATATCCTTGGTCGTTTTGCTGATCTAGATCATGTTCCATGTCACCTTCTACCATGACTTTCTCATCTTCCTCTTTTTGCTGATCTTTCTCTTGAATACCTGGAGGATTTTACGGTAACCATGAGGGAACTTTCTCGATCTCTGATTCTAATCTCTTCTCTTCATCAAGTGCAGCCCATGGTTCTTTGATATTTTCTTTGGAATCTTCTTTTTCCTTTGGTCCTTCAATGTTGTCAATATAATCTCTGTTTTGCAACACTCTTTCTGAGCTTTGGTGAAGATCATTGAGCTCAAGAGGAGTCATTTGGACATGTTGTGCCTCAACTTTGCAATTGGATTGAGCTACTCCCTTGTATGGTTTTGGAAATGGTGGTATGGGTAGTTGAGTGGGGGTGTATATTTAAGATGGATGTGGATGGGGTAGTGGTTGGGCAGGAATTTGGGGTTGCCTTGGTGGAGTACGAGACGATGGTTGCAGTTGAACAAGCGGTGGAGGAAAATGAGCGAGAGGAGTGTTGTACTGGGGCCTCCACCCCTGATGAGGTGCATTCCACTGAGGTTGTGGCTGAGCATAAGAGTGAAATGAATGAGTAGCTGGTTGGGCATAATATGGATTTGTGAAGGAACAAGGAGGAGGTGTGAACCAGGAAGGATGAGCAGGGGGAACCCCAAGAAGGCATGAAAGTGGCTTGATAGGGGTTGTAATAGGTCTCGGATGTCCCTTGCAGTTCTTGCTGGTAAGGTATGGGTCCATGTGACCTCCTTTGGTTCATGAAATAGAGTGGTTCCGTGACTTTTTTGGCCCTTTGATATGCAGCTTTGATTCCAGGCAAGGAAGGGCACTGATCTGTAGGATGGTATTCTTCACATACAAAACACACTTCTATGGAGTACAATGGACATTCGTTCCTAGGATGCTTTCTAGTGCACTTGGGACAAAAGATGGCCAAAGCCCTCTTGGTTTCCTCTTGCTTCTTTGGATCTGTAAGGTATCTAGTTGCATGGCAAGAAACTGCCTCATATCACTCTTGAAATCTTCCATCTGATTTGCAAATTCATTTTTGGATAAGGTACTTCTCTCAACATTTCTATTTGAAGCCATTTGCTCCAGAGGAATGTTTTCTTCTTCTTCTCCCCTTGAGGTTCTTCAAATATGTCTTGTTGTCCACCTAAGGGTTCTTTAATCACAACCATCGAAGAAGAGAGAAGGTTGGCTGTGTGAAGCAGCGGGGGTGTTGTGCAATCATTTTTCTAACTTATCTCTACTCCTACAAGGCATGAAAAAAATCCTTTTGGTTGATTTTTGTATTTTTCTTCTTGTACCTGCAAAACTGAAATAGATTGCACCACAACTAACTATCTTGCTGAAATGAAAATGCAGAATTGAAATGAAAGAAAGAATGGACTGATCTATTTTGCTAAAATGAAATTGCAGGAACGAAATTCTAGGCTACGCTTGCGAAATTGAAATTGCGGAATTGAGATGCTAATCTACGCTTGCATAATTGAAATGCTAATCTAAGCTTGCAGAATCAAAATTGCGGAATTGAAATGCTAATCTATGAAAGCAGGAAATGTCTACTTTACTTTTGCGGAAATGAAATTGCAGAATGGAAATGAAATAAACTACTTAGCAGAAGGTTATAGTAGAAAATAGAAGAAAAGCAACAATTACTAATACTCTGACACCTCCCTGGCAACGGCGCAAAAAAGATGGTGGGCCCCAGTATTGCAGCAATAATGTTGCAACTCATCGGACTCCCTTCTTTACTTTTATCAACCCGGTTGTTCGTAACAAACTTGGAAGCGACGGTGTTGTATGCACAAGTACTAGCTCTTGCCGTAGCTGTCACTTGGTCAGCTGGCACAAGTCAAGTAGGAGCTTAAGCCAACTTTTATGAGCTCTTAGAAGAATCTTTTTAATTGATGGATGAAAGCTATCTCAAAGGAAGCTAATCTATTTGCAAAAAGAGATTGAAAAACTGAAGGAAAGCGCAAACCCTAGCAAACCCTAATTCTACCAGCTAGTCCTACTAATGCAAAGATGAGAATGGAAACTACTGAAAGAGATGCCATTACTTCTATGAAGGTAAAATACATGTGTCTAGAATACCTTTTTCCTAAGAAAGCATTTTTTTGTATTTTTGATTAAGTTTTCAGTTTCATCATGCATATGCTTTCACTGTTCTTTATTGTGCAGGGGTGGATCAAGGAGGAGAAATGTTTGGAAAAGGCTGGGAAGGTTCAGAGAGGATCTAAGGAGTCCCTAACACCCTTCCAAAAAGTTTCAAAAAGTTTGGCTATCAAGAAACCTCATTTGTGAGCTTCTACAGGAAGTCTGCAGGGGTTCTACAGGATGTTTAGAGATTTCTACAGGATGTTCAGAAATTTCTACAAGATGTTTAAAAAGTGGATTTTAGAGGATGGGTGAGTGAGGTAAGATGAATGAATGGATATGGAGGTAGGATAGGGGCCTGGAGTGACCCAGGGACTGGTGGATGGAGTGGTGAGAAGGTGTAGAAGGCTGAATTGGCTCAAAGAAGGCTGAAACAATGATTGCACAAAAAGGTAGGGTTACATGGGCAAGAGGACAGATGTGAGACAAGGAATCTAGCTAGGAGATGGAACAGATGGCTCTGATGAAGCTTAGGTGGATGAAAGAGTGGTAAAGATGCTCTGCACTGTGTACATTCAACTGAATCAACAAATTCTTGCAAGTAACCAAAGTCCTAGCTAATCTAATCTAGCTAACAATAAAGTGAACGAACAACAGCTTTATTTGAAGGAGAACCATATATATCAACTATTCAAAGAGACATTTCGGAGATCTGAACACATAACCAACTTCTGCAAATGGAAACAGTAAACTAAGGATTGCATGGTAAAGTAATCTAGTGTTTTTGTTTGGGACAACAAAGTTACTTCAATTCCAGCCCCTGATCCAATAAGGAAGAGGTGAAATCGAAAGTGTTGTTGACCCTTTTCTGGAGCTTTTTTCCCTGTTATTAACTTATCAAACAAATCTGAACATGAAAATCTATTTTAATCATAAAAAAAAACCTAAATAACAAAACAATATTTAAATCTAAATAGCAGCTTTTATTCTAAGAATGCAGCAAAAACACATGAAAGTGAACAAAGGAAGTACTGGGCACTTGAGATGGGCCCAACCCTAAGAGCTACAGCCTCCTAAGAGAGATTTAGAGCTGGTGCAAAGCTGTATTCATCTTTATTGAGCAAGAAAATAAGAATTACATAAAAAACTGTCCACAAGGGAAAGCTTGAAAATGTGCTGAAATGCAAAGCTAATCTACTGACTAAAATCGAACTACAAACTAGCTAATTTCTGCCTACAAACTGACTAACTATTAGCTAACCAAAATGAGGCCCTAAGCCTTCTTATTTATATAAATTGAGGACCCCAACAGTCCTCCTAAACTTTAGGAACTCAGCTGCCAAAACTTGTAGTTAACAACACTTTTACTAGCACTTGCTTGGCTACCCTTGTGATAATTGATTTGGTGGCCTTTGAACTCTGAGCTGATGGTGGAGAATTCGAGGTAAGGGCCCATAAATGAAGGGGACACCTTCCTGCGAATCCTCTCCCTTGTTCTCCCATGAATTTGGCTGCCAAGTGCTCATTAAAACCTTTGATTTTGTCTCCAAATTGACCAAAAAGACTACACAAAGCACACATTAGACTTGTTGGCATAATGACTAACCCAATTCACTCTATTAGCATAAATATAATCAAAAACATGAAATAAACTAATGAGAATGGTGGATTAAGTAGAAATAGGAGGTTGAATGAGCCCATATAATTATCCATTTTTGGGGCTCATCACCGAGGCAGATATTTATAATTTTGGTCGCATGTGTGGGGGTCACAGTGGTCACACTATCTGGGTTTTAGGAATTTACAATCTTTACAACCTTGCGACCTAGAGAAATTAAGGGGTTGCTAAGTCACATGGGTTGCGAGGTCACAATTGTGTGCCTCTGATACCTTTTTGTACTTACGACCTAGCAACCTCGTGGGGTCGCTAGGTTGCAATTGCATGATTGTGAGACCTTTGCGACCTTGTGACCTAGCAACTTGTTGGGTCTTGAGGGTCACATATTTGCATAGGTCTCACGATATACTAGATTTTTCCCTTGTGACCTTGCGAGATCGTGACTCATAGAGGTCACATAATCGCAAAAGTTCGCATAAGGGCAATAAGTCTCAAGTTTTCATTGCAACTTGGTGACTAGACTGGAACATGAATTTTGGTTAGGTCGATGGGGTCACAATTTTGGCTTATGAGGCAAAGAATCTCAATCATGCTTTCATTCCTTTTAGCAACTTTCTTTATGCATAATATAGGCAATTGATTCATGCTTTTCTAGTTTATGAAAATGTATCTTGCTGCATAGTTCTTGGAAAACACATATGTTTTAAGAAAAGCAGGTACTTCAGGAGGAGACCCACATTTCATCACCAGAAACCACCTTCCACTTCATCCACCTTAGCCATCTCCTGTTCCACCATCACCCTCACTTGTTGTTATCATGTTTCATTGAAATTCCCCTAGTTACATTGAGTGAATCTAGCCCTCTCTTATCTTGGATATTGACTCCTGAGTGCTCCTAGGCCTTCTAACACCCCATTCCACTCATCATATACCTTTCCAAAGCTTTCCAACACCTCACAATTATCTCTCGGTCATATCTTGTAGGTTTCTAGTACATCCTATAGGTTTTCCTGAAATGACCTGTTTTGAGGTTGAATTGATGGAAAACCTCTAGGAAGTCACACAAAGCCTCCTAGGACCCTTCCACACCATCCAACCTCTCCATGAATCTTCAAGCCATCCTCAATCACCTTCCATCCACCTGTCACATCCACAGGAAAAATTAATTTGCATACTTGATTTTGCCTAAAAAACCCCAAAAAAGTGAAAATAGATTTAGTTTAGTTTATTTCTTACACATTAGTATGGTTTGATGCTCTTTACTTCTACAACTTAGATGGTAGCATTTGTTTAGTGTTGATTTATCAATCCTACTTGGCATAATTTTCTAAATCGTTAATTAGGATACGGTGTGATTTAGCATTACATATTGTTTTCTTCATTACTGTAGTAGAGTAGCTCTATTAAAGTAGATTTGCTATTCTTCCATAAAGAATCAAGATTCTTCTGACTATATAGAAGTCTAGCTTGGAACACCTAGGGTCTCTCGCCAGATGAACAGTGACAATAGGCAGGACCTTCACTTTTACTTGTGCATATAGCATTGTCACCTCCAAGTTTGTACGAACCCCAGGTTCATAAGTAAAGCTGGTAGACGAGGAGTTGCAGCATCCTTGCTGCAATACTAGCACTCATCAATAACCTGTAGGTTTTCTAAGTGGGTAGCCTGCATGTGTGTGTCAACAAATTCTTGAACTTCATGTGAGATGTCTTCCTTCTTACTCACTTGCGTGCTTTCCCCTGATAGATGGAACCCCATGGTTCTCGATCATCGACTCCAGACCGTTGAAAAGGTGCTTGTAAGAAGCCAACACTCTATCCAAACATTTGGCTAACTTGTCTCTTTATTGGAACATGATGCTGAGTTGGACTTTGGAAATTTACGTGGTGATCTAGTCCTTTTTTAGGAGATAATTGGTGGACCACTCATGTATGCTATCCAAAGTTGCAACGACTTCCTTTATCATAGTAGACCTTTCCATTGTGTTGGTTTGTATGGCGAAGATTGGGGCTACCATATGGTGTGGTTTTGACATTTCTTCACAGACCATCACCATGGCTTGACTAAGAGTTTCAGCCTCATCCTTGATTGTATCTTGTAGCTCCTTTGTATTGGAGTGTACGAAGAAGAGGACCAAATTTTCTCCTTCTTCCTTTGTTCTATTTTCTTATTATTTAATGACCTTCCATCTTGGAAACGTTGTGTTTAGTTGCAGTCACAAATGCAGGCCTAGTTGAGGTGATCATCTTAGTGTTAACTTTAGTGTTGGGAAAAATTTATTTTGATGTGGTCACCGATAAGCATTTTGTAGGGTTCCTGGCATAGCACTTTCTTCTCTCCTGCATGATTTGAGGCTAACCTAATCAAAAGTGAGGCTGGTGAGATCCAACACTTCCTCTTCTTCCTGTTCGGGAATTCCGAACTCTTTGAGAGGGAGATGCCCACCAGTGAGGGGAGTGGATGGGGAAACATCCAATGGAGACAAATGAACTTTCTCAGAGTCTTGTTGAGCTTCCTTACCAACCTATTTGTGTCATCCCTTTCTTCTTTCCTCCTCTTCTCTGATCTTTTCCTCTTCTTCTTTCTTCCTCTGCTCTTTCTCTAACCGCTTCTTCTCTTGCTCTTCTTTCTTCTGCTTCCTCCTAATTTCTTTAGCCTTTTCATGTATCTCATCCTGTTCCTTCAATTCTTTCTCTCGTTCTTCCTCTCTTCTTCCTCCTTGTCCCTCTTCTCTTCTTATTCTTTTAACTATTTTTCTTCCTACTGCTTTTTTTTTCTTCCTCTTCTTGTCGTTTCCTTTCCTCAAGATGGTCCTCGGCATCTTGGCCACCTGAATCTTGCGATTGTTTGAGCTCTTTCTCTATTTTCCTCTTGAGCTCTTTCTTCTTTATTTCTAGGTTTGAATTCCTCTACTCCAACATTTCATTGTCTCCTCCTGCTTCCTAGTTAGTCAGGGGATCCTATACCTCTTTTACCTTCTGTTTCTTGAGTTTCCTAGTGGCCTTATGCTTCTCCTACTTCCTCTTTAGAGTAGATGACCTCACCCATAGGCTCAAATTTTCTTGGGAATTTTTAGGCTACTCATCGTATTTTTGTTATTATTCGTTGGGGCTGAGATCTCTAGTGGCATTGTACCAATTTTTAATTCCAACTTCACGACCTTGCCAGGAATGTAGGTATGACCAATTGAAATTATCTCTTTTGTAGTGAGATATTATGACCTTCTCGGGATCATATGTATGATGGTTAAGGGTCTTGAAATGAAATCCCTTTAATGCTTTGGCCTCTACCTCCACTTCCTTGAAATTTTTCACCACATAGGCCCTAAAAACAAGAGGGAATGCAGGCCATGGTTTCTTCTTCCCCTTGCTCAATGTTTTTGAGAAAACCTTTGTCATTCGATAGCATACTTTCTGCATGAGCACCCTATCTATGGTGAACTGAGGAAGAGCATGTGGGGTCTTGTAGGAACCAAATATTCTAATAAATGTCCCCCATGGATTGGGAGCCAATGCGGCACCTTGACGATAGTTTCCATGGCCCTCTTTGACATACAAGGTAGTTCTTCTCTGAAAATCCACTAATATAATGGAGAAATAAATGAATCAAAGATAGCATTAAGAATACCCTTATAGCCAGGGTTCCAAAACATATTGTAATGGTGGTGTACTCACTCTCCTACAAACATGTTCCGGTTGTAGTTCTAGTTATTGAACTAACACCTTGCACATACCGCGTCTATGAGATATGAGGCCATATAGAACTCTGATGGCTGGTATGGGTCAAGATGCTTGATTGTAAATATGCTTGTTCTCAGTGATGACACAAGGATGCTAGTCCAATTGAAGACTGTACCCTAGGTAGCGACAACGTACATGATAGGGACCCATGTCCCGTGGAACACATCAAAATTTTCTCTACCCTACAAATGGTTCATTATGGGGGCAATCAACTCATTGACCTTATTCAGTCTATCCATCTTATATATCTTGTTAGTTCTAACTTGGAACTTGGATGGGTCTTGCCACCATTCTTTAAGAATCTCCTTCATATGGATCACAAAAGTGGAGAACCATTGGGTGTTGAAGGACAACTCCTTCTCGGGCAATCTGTAATATGCAATGATATCTGTGGAGGAGATAGCTGTGAGCGGTGCACTAGTATGATCCATTACCATCCATAGATTTGTGTCCATGCTCTATATGATCCAATCAATTGTCTCGACAAATGGGAAGAATGGAGGATGTGATGCCACTTTATGAAGCCTCGATCTCTTAACATTTATATACACTGGAAAATCCTCCTCATCCTCTGGGATATATTGTTTGGTGAATTCTCTGTAAACATTACAATAGGAGATCTTGGTGCTTTTGTTGATGGTGCATGTTGTATACATGTAGATCGGGGGTAATTTGTACTGGTGAACATCCCGTGAACTTCTTCCAGAGCTCTTGCGGGAAAATTTGAGTACTGGGGGTACCATCTTGTCTTCAAGGAGGACATCAAGATGCACTCAAGATCAACATCACCTGAAATATCGAATAAATAGTCCCACGATGAGATAAATGACATGAAAATAAAACCTTCATGACAAGTACAAACTGTAATTTTTAGAACTCGGGAGAAGTCCTTTTGGCAGGTCGCAAGGTCGCAGGAATCAAGAGATCGTTCAAGTCACTTGGCTAAAGGTGTGACCGTGTGACTTCAAAAAATAGAAGTTATGTCATAGAGATCACGGGGCCATGGAGGTCATGACGTTTCGTAGGCCACAAGGTTGCGCTCATTTTCCTATCATGATTTTTGGCTGTGCGACCTACTTCCCTCGTTGATTTTGAGGGGTGGAAAGAGGCTTAGGATGGGTCCCCGAGGCTTCTCAAGAGAATATGGCTTAGAATTTAGGGGGAATAGGTTAATTTTGGATAAGGATGGCCACAGAAGATGCTCAGGGAGGCTCATGAAAACCAAAACTATCTTGGCAAGGGTTTGTGGTTAAAATGAGCCCAAAACATGGATAAAAAAACCCCTGGTCTAGAATTTGCAAAGTCAGGGAATAAGAGGAAGACAAATGGTAGAATGAGATGATTACGAAGGAAGGCAAAGAGTCACCTACCTGGTAGGGCCATGTGCATTATCCAGTCACTGATATTTCCAATTATTCATCCGATCAGAGTGAGTTGTTCAAATAATTGATCGAGCCTGATATCTATAATTTTGGTCAGACATGTGTGTGTCGCAAGGGTTGCACTGTCTGGGTTTTAGGCATGTGCGAACTTTGTGACCTTGTAACCTAGCAACCTCAAGGGATCTCTAAGTTGCATGGGTCACAAGTTCATAATTGTGTTCCTCTAATACCTTTGTGACCTTTTGACCTTATGGGTTCGCTATGTCGCATGGCTCGCTACGTCACAATTGCGTGATTATGAGACCTTTGTGACCTTATGACCTAGCGACTTGTTGGGTCGTGAGGGTCACAAATTTGCATAGGTTGCATGATATACTATATTTTTTCCTTGTGACCTTACGACCTCATGACTCAGAGAGGTCGCATAGTCACAAGGATCGCATAAGGGGAATAAGTCACAAGTTTTCACTGTGACTAGACTTGAACATGAATTTTGGTTAGGTTGCAGGGTC
This sequence comes from Pinus taeda, assembly GCA_000404065.3. Lineage (NCBI taxonomy): Eukaryota > Viridiplantae > Streptophyta > Pinopsida > Pinales > Pinaceae > Pinus > Pinus taeda. The sequence goes on from APFE030626462.1 coordinate 76,470, forward strand.
ACAATTGTGGCTTATGAGGAAAATACTCAAGATTTTGAAACCTTTCAGGAGTTAGGAGTGTGGGGTGAAGGGATTTCAAGGCTTTAGAGTAGACTCTAAGAACAGGAAACATCTACGGGAATGGTAAAGGGGCTAAGAAACTTTTAAGGGTCTAGAAATTTTTTTTTTTTGGGGGGGGGTTGCAACAACTACAATAATTAACGATTCACTAGTAGGAATCCAGGATCTCTAGTTTCCCATGGACTTGGGTAAGGCATACCTAGAAAAGTGTTTTCCCTTAGAGTTGTGGGTCCTACTGATGTTTCTGGGTCTTCCCTTGATCTTGATCAACTATCCCAAGTTTCTATGACTCAGCCTTTTAACACACATAAGGTGAGACCACCTCCACTAGTTTGACATGGAGGAGTTGAATAATGATATGAGCCTTAAGGATTTTTGGTATAGTGGTTACAAAACTCTAGTGTTTCTTCGCTACTAGCGAGCCTAAACAGTACCCCACCAAAGTCACTACCAAGAAATCACAAATGTTGCTCTGCTACCAGCGAGCCTAGATAGTACCCCAATGGAGTTGTTGCATAGTCTCTCTATATAGGAAGCCTTTCTTAGTCATTTTTCCCTTATTACTTTAATTGTTGTGCTCACTGACACTTATTCATATGGTTGTTGTTAGCCTGGGAAGACGAGGAATCCTGCCTTACTTGACTTGAAAGAGAGGTTGCTTGTGGTTTTTTAGAGACCTTATTGTTTTCTTGAAATATGTATGGTCAAAAAGTTTTCTTTTCCTCCACCTTCAAACCAACGGTTAAGACAAATCATTCCAAAATTTGAGCTAGTTTAGTAGATAGGATTAGCTGGTGAAAGATAGGTAATCACATATGAAATTGAGTTCCCTACTACAACAAGTTTTGACAGTCTATTTTGGTCATGACTTAAAGTTCAGTCAAAGGAAGACCTAGAGAGCACATATCTTAGCCAAAAGTGTAGGGGCTACCTTAACCTTAGAGTGACATCCCAGATTCTTTATTAAAGGAAAATAAAACTTCAAAACAAAATCTGAAGGTAAACGAAAACTAACAGAGATGAAGGATAACAAGGAAACTATAGTACATGGTGTGTGAGAAGCCATGAGAGTTGCTAGGAAAAGTAGAACTTGAGATCTTGGCCATTGATGGGAAGGGATTCCACCCTCCCTCCTAAAATTTGCAACTTATAGGTGTGCTGGCCAATTTTCTCTTTCACTTGGAAAGGACCGATCCATAGAGCCTGGAACTTGGCATGTTTACATTTGTCCTCATGGGTGTTGTAACATTTAAGAACCAAGTCTCCTACACTAAATTCATTGGTTCCTACGGATTTCTTATCAAACCATATTTTGATTTGGATTTGGTGAATGAAATTTTTTTCTCTAGCATTTTGTCTCTCCTCTTCCAGTTTAAGGAGGGTTTCGATGTAGTTTTGAACGATAGGGTAAGGGGAGCCTCGCGACTCTTGTCACAATTCAGGAGCGAGCAGATAGAGGTTTGGTGGTAAGATAAATTCTTTCCCATAAACTAGAAATAGGGAGATGTTCCCAGAGATGCTTTAGGTGTAGCCCAGTTGGCCCACAAGGCGTTGCTAAGGCCGTTGTGCTAGATTCTCTAGTGGGATAACAAGGTCATCTTGAGGATGCATATCAGGTTCTTATTGGTGGATTCTAGCAAGCCATTTCCCTAAGGGTAGTAGTTAGACATTTTTTTTAAAACAATGTTATTTTCCAAAGAAAAATAATATAATTTTAAAGGCTAAAAATACATAAAATTATCAAATACAGGTGAGGTTGGAACACCAAACCTGGCCATAATGTATTGATTGAAAACATATGTTACCTCTTCATCATTGATTTTTTGCAATAGAATTGCATCAACCCTCTTGATGAAATAGTCTATGGATGTGAGTATATACTTATGCTACTTCAATTAGTTTGACACGACATCCCCAATATAATCTAGTCACCGTTGTTGAAAAGGTTCCTCCACAACTATAGACTGGAGGGGAACAACTGACGGATTTTGTCTTCCTACATGCTTTTGACAGATGGGGCATTTCCAAGCATAAGAATGCACATATTTGAAAAGCATGGGCCAGTAGAATCCTTCGATCATGATCTTATGGGTAGTGGTGTCACTGACATAGTGACGCCCTGCCGGTCCATAATGTAACTCCTTCAACACCCACTAGGATTTTTCATATTCCAAACACCCGAGTAGCACATCATGGTGTTGTTTATGAAACATATTACATTGTACCATTTGGAAGGATGTAGTGTTGAGCCCCACTAGCTTTTCTTGTTTCACGAAAAAAATGGAAGATAAAGTCCCTTTCCCTAGGTACTACTTTAGGTCAAAGTACCATGTTGAGGGGTCATGAGTGTTGGGGAGTTCATTCTCATACATTTTGATCTCATGATCCCAACCTTTTGACTCTTTGTTTTGTTGGTCTGCGGGTTCGGTAGTTAGTTTGCATAGTTCATGCCCTTTAACCATGTGTGTAGGCTTGAACTCCAAATCATATTCTTGGAGGAAGGTAATCTAATTGGCTCTTCTCTCACCCAACTCCTGCTAAACAAAAAGTGACCATATAAGAGCAAGGCATAAACATTGTGACACGATTATTTAGAATGTATGGTCTAAAATGTTTCACCATTTTGTAAACTACATACACCTACTTATATATGTCAAGGTAGTTGAGTTCTATGCCTCGCAGCCCCATGCTTATAAAGGATATGGGACATTCATCATTGTCACCATATTTCTGCATAAAAATCATGACTAAGGACGAATCTAAGGAGAAATTGTATAGGATGAAGTCCTTGATGAAATTTGGGATATAGAGCGAAGGAGCTTCCATAATATATTTCTTCATATGATTGAAAGCTTCCTTTTCTTCTTGGCTCCATTTAAACTCTGAGTCCTTCTTTATCATGTTCCACAACAACTTAACAATCTACGAAAAATATGAAATAAAGTTGTGAAGGAAATTTATCTTACCAAGGAAAGATTGCATACTTCTTTGTTGTTGGGAAGAGGAATTTGCACTATAGACTTCACGTGATTAGGATTGATGGTGATTCCATCCCTTGTGATAATATGCCAGAGCATATTTCCTTCTGAAACCGTGAATATGATCTTCTTGCAGTTAAGAGAAATTCTATACTTCCAACACTACTCAAAGATTTGTTTGAGGTGGTGAAGTTGGTCAGATATATTCTTCTAAAATGCCATGACATCATCTAAATAAACAACCATGCTCTGACCCATAAATCCTCTAAACGTGATGTCCATTGCTCTTTGAAATTTTGCTCTGACTTTGATAACCCCAAAAGGCATATGTCGAAATGCGAATGTTCCCTAGTTATTCTTGAAATTTTTCTTTATGCAGTTTGGATCAGCCACTAGCACTTGGTTGTAGGTGGAGAAACTGTCGAATAGAGAAAAATTTTCTGACCCAGAAATCGTTTTAAGAATTTGTTCCATGGATGTAACTAGCTAATTGTCTTTGTTTGATGCTTGGTTAAGATTCCATAGATTGACACACAAATGTATCTCACCAGAATTTTTCCATTCCAGAACAAGGTTTGAAACTCACATAGAATGCCTAACTTTAAAGATAATATGTTCATCCAATAGCTTCTTGAGATCCTTTTGGATGAGGGGTTTCAATGTAGGATGCATTTTCCTCAATTTCTGGTGAAATGGTTTGACCCCTTCTTTCGTGGGAATAATGTGTTGAATGATCTGGGTGGCATAAGTATTTAGATTATCATATCAAGGTGAAGGAATCATGATACTTATTGAATAATATGATAATGTACTACCTATTCTCAGGGGGACATCCCACACTTGGGTTGATGAATTTGTGGTCATCCTCAGTCCTGAGATTAATTTGCAAGTGAAAAAGCGTGTAACTTTGTGCTTTGGTGTTTTGTAGTCCTAGAAAGGGTCCTACAAATAGAATAATATTTCTAGTGTGACCACTCCTTTAGGGATGGGGTTCCCCTTACACTCATCTGCCTCTTCTTGTAGGGACCTTTCATATTCCTCTTCTTCAATTATTTCATCTCTAAATAACTTTGTATTCGCCATGAAATCCAATATATACTGGTCATAATTTAAAATTAATAAGTTAGTTACATTATTGAAGGCAACATCTGTGTACAAAAGTTTAATTGAAAATCCATCCCTAAGAGGTGTTGGATGTAGTATTTTCCATAGTTCAACAACAATGCTATTAAATCTAGGAACACAATTAATATTGAAAGCTTTAAAGCTTTAAAAGAACTAGTTCAATTCCATACATCTTGCCGATAAATATTCAGGTGTGGTGAAAGGCAATGAATTTTTTTTCGTGCCTATCTTGTAATGATTTCAGAGTCATAAATCACCTTCAAACATTCTACTTTCAGGCCAATAGCCTTCTTGAGACCAAGAATCAACACTTCATATTCTGTGGTGTTATTGGTGCATTGGAATTCTAACCTACTAGAAGTTAAAAATTTGTTTTTATGGGGGTTCATGAGGATGCAACATGCTCTAACCCCATCGTGAGTCTTCGACCCATCATAATAGAGTGTCTAGATTTAATTGCTAAGTGTGTGCGTCTATAGTATACACCTCTAAAGTACATATTTCATTTGCATCAGTTTGGGGGTGTGACAGTAGTTCCAACTGGGTGTCAGGTGGGATAGGTGATGGCTCGGCTTGGTAGAAGCCCATCATTGCTTCTAGAAAACACACTCCCAATTCCTCTTGACAAAAAATAATTGGCCCATTGGAGATTTCTAGGTCTGTGAACATATTTTTCATGAAATGTTCATTGTTAACACTAATTTGATTTTTCTTTCCTTTGTAGGGAAACCACAAGTGGTACCAATCCGTGGAAGAATACCCCTGGAGTTTACCCGACCAGTCCCGGCTAAGTAGTAGCTCATGTGCTTCTAGGATGTCAACCACAATGATATTGATGCACTAGTGTACCCCCGAGTCAGAATATAGCCTAATCAACACCTTGCTCAATTTTCCAACAAAAAGGACTTGATACCTTTCCAATTGAATGACATTTGCATCTGCCTTGTCAAGTTGGATGTCTAATTTTTTGCATATTGACCAAGGCATGACATTGGTAGATGCACCAGAGTCAACAAGGAAATTATGCACATTGTAGTTGAAGACTTCGAAACTTAGGAGGAATGGGGAGGTTAAGCCTCTCGAGTTTTCATTTGCAGCATTAACAATAGCTTGGAGGTCGATCATGACTCAAGATCAGCTAGGCGAGTTATCTGTGATCAAAGAGATAACCTTGCTAGTTAGTGACAAGGTGGTGAAAATTTTGAAAATTAGCTCACGATGGCTAGCAAGATTGGCAAGCTCCTAGAGTGAAATGTTGGCTCATGTCTTCTTCATATCTTCAACGATATTATATCCCAAGTCCATGGGTGCGGTTCCTTCCAGGGATACCTACGGGGAGGGGGTGGTTTTGGTTGAGATTCCAAACGTGGATGCATTCCCTTTACCACTTGCCAAGGCCTCCTTTGGGATTTGAATAGATGAAAGCTTAAGAGAGAGAGAGGGGGTGGATGGTTTGTTGGGAATATTAGGGGGAAGGATTCTCCTCAATAAAACCATTTCATTTTTTCCATGGTAGAGTTTGATATTGGACCTTTTCTTTTGAGGTTGTAAGTCTTTGGAGGTTTACTGGGAGGAAGGTCTTCTACATTAGCTTCTTTAACGTATTGGACCTATCCCCCACAAATGAATTTGAACGTTAGAAAAACAAAAGGAGCATCCTCATCAGGAGGGGTTGCTTCGTCTTCGGGGTCATTTGACTCTTCCTCACCTTCCCCTATGCCTTGATCTTCCAAGACTTTGGCCACCACAATAGTCATGTTTTGGAGTCGTTGTGAGCATGTCTCCTTGGAATGAGTTGGTTGGTGGAAAGTGAAAAAGTTGTCTTTTCCTAGCTCTTCCACATTGAAATTGTATTATAACCTTGGGATGCCTTCATGGGTGGATTAGTGGTCTTTCAAAAGAAATATTTGGCTGATTTTCTCCCCGAGGAGGACTCATTAGTATTTATTTTCAAATGAGAAACCTCATTCATCAATTGTTTCAAAGCTTTTGCTAACCCCTTGAAATTGAAAGAATCTTTATCTTTGTCAGTAGACTTGCTAGTCAAGGCTTGAGCTTTCTTACTCGACGACTTAGTTTCCTCTCAAGAATCATGCTCAAGGGCTCCTATGGATAGAAAATCTTTCTCTACCACAAGAGAAATCGTGAAATTCTCCACCATGGTGGCTTTAGCTAAACGTTTGAAAAACACAATGATATCCTATGGGAGGGCCCTAGTGTAACAGTCGAGAGTAATAGAATCATATAGAGCCACATTTGTTGGAAATTTATTCAATATGGTGGTGAATTTCTGGTTCAAATCCTTCACTTTTTCCTTCTTATGAAACTTCAATGTTCTCAGCTCAGTTAGGAGCATGGAAGGAATATTTTCTTTCGAAAAATTATTGAGGAATGTCTTCCATAATTATTCCCAAGTTTGAATGGATGCCACAGGAAGTGAGCAATATGATGTCACGAATTTATTCTCAAAAGTGTGAGGGAAGAGATGGAAATCCATGTCATCATGTTGCACTCTCGTCAGTTGTAAGGCTAGATAAAAATTGTTGATATGATCATCAATCGATATTCCCTTTTCGAGGTTGATCTTTGGGAGGTGACTTTTCGGGTAGCGAGGCATGTCGTGGAGGGGGCCTTCGATACCCAAGTGGGACTAAGCCATCCAAGCCAAGGGTTTTCATCTATTGCCTCTCAGTGGGGGAGGAAAAACGGGGATATTGGCATTCCCCTCATAATCACTTTTTGTGCTTGACCCCCCATTGGTGTGGGGAGGTTGTCTACCATTACCTCGAGGAACTCTCAAATACCCTAAGTCTCAAATGTTTCTCATATTTCTAAAATTTCCTAGGTTGCTAGGGAACCTGAAAAGACGCTTATTGTTGTAGAAATGAATGATGTCTCTGATATTATCTTCATTCCCATGCCCTTAGGGTACCTCAACGTTCCCTCTCAAACGTTGGTTGTTGACAAGGGTATCTTCTTGGGGCGGTTGATTATTTCCCTATGTTTCCTCCCACTGCAATTGATTTCCCCCCCCTTATGACTATGCTCCTAGGGTTGTATCTTTCAGAAGCATGGAGACTTTCCAAACCCTCAATCGATATCCTTTCAACAACATCCACATAATCGTCCAATAATAATCCCAATTAAATGTGGTACAAAATTAACCAGGACACCTTGAAATGTGTGAAGGGGGATAGAGGTTTTCAAGCTAGGTGGTAAGATGGTGGCAGGAATACACTTTAGACAGCTAGAAAAACTAACAGTTAATAGGGTGAAAGGCCCTTAAATGGTAATACATAACTTCAAAGAGAGGGGGTTCCAATCCTCCAGGGGTGTCTTAATGTGGTGGATGTTGGGAACCCCCAAGATGGAGCTTCCTAAAAGGTGGGCCAAAAGAGGGATGATAAGGCATTTTGGGGTAGAAGGACAAGGTTTCTTACTAGCTTGACGGGAAGTTTTCGAGTGAGTTTATGTATTAGTATCCTCTATCAGGCCCTCCTTCTAGCACCAATTCTGTTGACGGGTTGGAATTCTCCACCCAACAATGAGTGGATCTCCTCGGTGTAGAATACCAACTAGATTGTGTACCATTTGCTATAGGGATCCCTTCCGATATGTAGGCCCAACTACTGTACATGTGTTTTGAGTTTGCTTCAAATGGAGGTGGGATACCGACTTAGTCAAATGTATGAACTTAAGCAAACACAAGGAAATAATTGATGAATGTTCATCATATGAATACCATAAATAGTAGCATTAGAACTTGACAACATGAATCTGACTTAAAGTAATTGTTAGGAAAACCTCAAATCAGACCATACCTATATAAAAAATATTCTTAACAACTATAAAGTAGTTTACAATAGCTAAGCATTAATAAACATAAGTAAACGCATAGTCAATGATAAGATCACACAAGTATTCACAAAATAGTCCATCAATACAAACATATAGTTTTCATATCATATACCATCCATGTGTTGCAAAACAAGATTCATAGCACAGGAAGACACATGAGAAGACTATGCATCAAAGGACTCACATGAACCTTCGATCCATCGAGAAAATAATATCCATGGTATCACAACACAAAAAATGCATCCAACGCAATAGTGGAAAACAAATATTACTCCTTGTATTTATTAGAAGAGCACAAGCCCTTTCTCAAAACAATATGTCCCAAAATAAATCCCAAGCTAAAAGTCCTCTCCAACATGCCATGAGGGTGTATTTATAAAAAGGCAGTGGCCTTTTGTCTACCCTTGACTCTCAGAATTCCTCATGAAATTTCAACTACCTCACAACCTTTAGACTTCCTGATGAATCTTCACATTCTATTATTGTCATATTCTATCCCAATGTGCTAATTATGCAAAATAAGAAAATTATATCCTATAAACATGACAATAGACAATTTTTGGATGTCTAGGTGGAGCTTCTCCACTGCATAATTGCATCAAAGCTTGCACTCATCTGCTATGGGGGTTATCTATGGTTGTTCTTCCTCATGTTTGTACAGGCACTCGAGGGCGTTTGGGATTAGAGTGCTTCTTTTGGTATTCACTTGTTTGGCTGGGGTCACTAGCTTTGTATACACTCTCACCAGCTACCGTGTGATATTCGCCTTTGTACCTAGTAGGTTGTATGAGTGGGGAGCCTACCTGTATGTGTCAACAAATGCCTAAAATTCTTGGGTATGTCTTCCTACTTCCTCACTTTCTCAATTTCCCCTATAGATGGAATCCAATGGTTCTCGATCATCGACTCCAAACCGTTGAAAAGGTGCCTGTAAGAAAACAACACTTTGTCCACATATTTGGCTAACTTATCTCTTGATTGGATATTAATGCGGAGCTGGATTTTTCCATTTTGCGTCGTGATCTAGTCTTTTTTTGGGACTACTTCTAGTGCACCTAGATAATCAGTGGACCACTCATTATTTTATCCAAAGCTGTAATGACTTCCTTTAGTATAACAAACCTTTCCTTTTTGTTGACTTGTATGGACAATATTGGGGCTACCGTATGCTATAGTTTTGACATTTCTTCATAGACCATCACCATGAATTCATTAAGAGTTTAAACCCCATCCTTGATTGCAGCCTGTATCTCTTTTGTAATGGAGTTTACCAAGAGGAGGACTGCATTTAATTCTTCTACCTTGTTTTTGTCTTCTTCTACTTTAGCGGCTTTCTGCTTTGATGCATAAATCTTATTATGGAGTTCTCTGATTTGTTTGCTCATCCTAGCAAAATTGTTTTTAGTCATGGTCACAAATGCAGTCCTGGTTGAGGTGATCATCTTGGGGTTAACTATAGTGTCAGGAAAAATTTCTTTCTTTGTGGTCACTGACAGGGGTTCTACAGGGTTCCTAGCATAGCAATTTCTCCTCTCCTGCATGATATTGAAGCTAACTTGATCAAAAGTGAGCTTGGTGAGATCGAACACGACCTCTTCTTATTCTTTAGGAATTCGCATCTCTTTGAGAGGGATATGTCCTATTGTGAGGGGAGTGGATGGGGGAAAATCCAATGGATACATTTCAACTTGCTCAGACTCTTGTTGACCTTCCTTACTTGCCTCTTCTTGTTCTCTATTTTTTCTTTCCTGCTCTTCTATGCTCTTTTCGTCTTCTTCTTTCCTCCTCTTCCCTTCCTCCAATTACTTATTCTCTTGCTCTTCTTGCTCCTACTTGCTCCTAATTTCCTTGACCTTCTTATGTATCTCTTCTCATTCCTTCAATTCTGTATCTCTTTTTTTCCTCTCTTCTTCCTTCTTGGCCCTCTCCTTTCCTTGTTCTTTTAACTTCTTTTCTTCTAGCTGTTTCTTTCATTCTTCCTCTTCTTGTTGCTTCCTTTTCTCAAGCTAGTCCTTGACGTGATGGCTACCTGAATCTTGTGAATGTTTGAGCTATTCATCTCTTTTCCTCTTGATCTCTTTCTTATTTCTTTCCAAGGTTGCATTCCTCTCCTCTAGCCTTTCATTGTCCCCTTCTGCTTCCTGGTCACTCCTAGCAGCCTTTTGCTTCTCTTTTTTCCTCTTCAGAGAGTTGACCTCTTCCATAGGTTGAAATTTTCTTGGGAGTATTCAAGCTCCTCATTGTATTTTTCTTTCTATTCACTGGTGCTGAGCTCCCTAGTGGCTCCCTAGTGGCATTGTACCAGTTTCGAATTCCTTATTCATGATCTTGTCAGGAATGTGGGTATGACCAATTGAAATGATCTCTTTTGCAGTGAGCTTCTATGACCTTATTAGGATCATATGTATGATGGTTTAGGGCCACAAAATGACATCCCTTTAATGCTTCGACCTATTCCTCCACTTCCCTGAAACTTTCCACCACGTAGGCCCTGATAACAAGAGGGAATGCACGCCATGGTTTCTTCTTCCCCTTGCTCAGTGTTTTCGAGAAACCCTATGTCATTTGATAACATGTTTCTTGCATGAGTAACCTATCTATGGAAAACCAAGTAAGTGCATGTGGGGTCTTGTAGGAACCGAAGGCTCTAATCAATGTCCCTTCCTAGATTGGGAACCAATGTGCCACCTTGACGACGATTTCCATGGCCCTCTTTCACATACAAAGTGGTTCTTCACCAAAACATTTCTGATACAATGGAGCAATAAATGACTCAGAGATTGTATCAATCACACCCTTATAACCAAGGCTCCAAAAACTAGTGTAATGGTGGTGAACTAGATTTTTTACAGACGTGTTCCAGTCATTGAAATGACACTTTGCGCAGACCACGTCTAGGTGATATGAGGCCATATAAAACTTTGATGTCTGGTCTGGGTCAGGATGCTTGGCTTAAATTGTGTTTGTTCTTAGGGCCGACACGAAGATGCTAGGCCAATTCAATACTATACCCTGGGTAGCGACAATGTACATGATTGGGACACATATCTCATGGAACACATCACAATCTGCTCTCCCATACAACTACCTCATCATGGTGATAATCAGTTGATAGACCTCCATCATTTCGTTTGTCCTGTATATATGGTTAGTTCTAACTTAGAACTTGGACGGGTCTTGCCACCATTCTCTGGGAATCTCCTTGGTAGGGATCACAAAACTAGAGAGCCATTGGGTGTTGAAGGACTTCTCCTTCTCGGGAAATATGTAACATGCAACAATATCTGTGGAGGAGATAGCTACAAGTGGTGTGTCAATGTGATCCCTTACAATCCATTGATCTATGTCCGTGTTGTATGATCCAATCAATTATCTCATAACATGGGAAGATTGGAGGATGTGATGCCACTGTGTGAAGCCTTGATCTCTTAACATTTATATACATGGGGAAATCCTCCTGGTCCTCTAGTTATTTTTTTTGTGAATGCTACATAAATGTCACACCAGAAGAGATTGGGGCTTTTGTTGACATTGCAAGCCATATCCCCTTAGATGGGGGGTAATTCATCTTGGTGAAATTCATGTGAACTACTTACAGAGCTCTTGTGGAAAGATTTGGCTACTTGAGGTGCCATCTCATCTTCTAAGGAGGAGATTGAGATGCACTCGAGATCAATGTCACTTATCATATCAAATAAAAATTCCTAGATGAGAGAGATGACATGAAAACAAAACCTTAGTGACGAGTACAAACTGTATTTTTCATAACCCGGGAGGAGACATTTTGGCAAGTCCCTGGGATGAAGAGGTCGCATGGGTTACGTGGCTGAGGGTACAAACTAGCAACTTGGAAAACTGACATTACTTCATGGAGGTCATGGGATCCAAAAGATTTTAGAGGTCATAGAGGTCACGAGGTTGCCATTGTTTTCCTATCACAAATTTAGGTCGTGCGACCTACATCCTTGGGTGATTTTGAGGTCCTTAGGGATTCTCAGCAGTAGATGGCTTGGTCCGAAGGGGAAGGAGGTTGATTTGGGACAAGGATGGCCATAGAAGATTCTCAGGGATTCTCATGAAAAAATAATAACTTGGTAAGGGTTTGTGGTTAAAATGAGCCCGAAACATGGATAAAAACCCCTTGGTCTAGAATTTGTAGAGTTGGGGCGGAAGAGGAAGACAAATGGAAGAAATAAATTATTATTAGGGAAGGGGAAGAGTCACCTACTTTTTATAGCTCCAAATATCACTATTATGGTTTGTGATGCTGCACTCATGGCCTAGGGCAACCCCTCCTTCCAGACCTGGTCCAAAATTTAAAAAATAGTTTTTTATCCCTTATACGTGACATTGCCCTGATTTAAATGCTTGTATATGAGGATAGGAATATACCCAACCCGCATGTATGTATTAAAACACTTAAAAAAATATAAAACTCCTTAATTTTGGGTAGAGATCGTGGGTTTTACCTGCTGATCACCTGTTAGTGCCTGTGGCCCAACTGTTCCCAACCAACTCCCAACTAAAAAACTACTTTGGGAGAGGTATAAAAATACCTCAAAGGGAAAGCCTAAGGGAGAAGAGAAGAGAGAGAAAGGTTATTATACTGATATTTTTCCCTTGACCAAGTCTGAAGACCCTTGTGCCTTCTGCACTTCCCCCATTTGTACAGGAAACCCTTGTTTCCTTGTGTGTTGATGTTCATCCACTAGTTATGGCATCATGGAGTGAGTCATGGAAGGAGATATGCTAAAGGCTTGAGGCTGGACGGATCTGGAAGGAAGCTTTGCGTGGAGCCTGCGAAAGGTTACTCAGGTGATATTATTCCTTTTGTACATTCTATTTGTCTATAATAAAGAAACACGTCTTGGTTCCTGATATAGGTCTTCTTTATGTTTATGATGTTCATGTTGGAATTCATATGTGAATGGTTGTTTAAAGTTCATAACTAACTACCTTCCTTTATAACATGAAGATGATTTCTTTATAAGTCTTTGTCCATATACTGCTATGTTCTTTGGAATTGGTTGTTTTGCAGGATAAAGGAGCGAAGGGACTTGAAGAAGGGTTTCGACCCTAAAGGAAATTCTCGAATGTAGGACCTGAGCTACGCCCCTCTTACTATAGAATTTGCTTATAATAGCATAATGGCTGTGTGAATGTGTGTTTCTCTTAATATGTAACCTTCAGTCTGCTAGGGTTTCCACCCAAAATCCCTCGGGGAACATTTCCCTCAACAGAATTGGCGAGTCCACTGGGGACAACACTCTTGTTGTTCCTACTTTGGGTGTTTTTGAAGCCAATCAGGGCTCAATTACCTGTTTGTTTGTTGTTACTATCTGGTCTGTTCTTGAATTCTAAGTTTTGCCAATTTATTCAGTTTCTTTTTTATTTTTCTTGAAATCTTTCATATACGTTGTTTTTCTTAGTTACAAAAGCATATATATGCTTGTTTCCTGAAGTCAACCAACGTATATGCAGGTTTCCTCAAGCAAAGTCACGTATACATGCAATCTGTACATAAGTACAGTTGCGTATATCTTGCAATTTTCAAGATTTATAAATCTTTGTCTCTAAAGGTTTGTCTAGTAGTTTGATTCAGTTTGAAACAGTCATTTTTCCAGTATCAGTTGTTTGTTTTACAGCAAGCGTCTTGCTCCAATTTCTCTCTGATTGTAAGGAGTATTGGTCTTGTTTTTGTTGTTGCAAGCGTCGTCGTTTTTTCCTAAAGCACGGAAGGTTTCTTGTTGGAATCTTGGCTGCTCTGATTTATCAGGGCAAAAAGATTGGTCTCAATCTTTGTGTTGAATCTTGATTTTGATGACTTTTTGTTTGCTTGACAAAACCGCTTTTTGTGACCATCCACTTCTTTGTTTCATGAAAGTTGTTGATTGATACTTTCTTGAAATTTGTCTTTTTAATCTTTTTTTGTCTTTGTTGCCAAATATTTCATTGCTGCTTTTGGTTGTTAAAGAGCATCTTTAAACACGTTTATGTTTGTTGAGTTTTCATCCATTGTGTGGTGTCAACTTGCAAAAGTGTTTGTTGCCTATTTTTTCAATCACAAAGTTTCAGTTTTGTTGAGAGCATTTTTGAAAAGACTCTTTTGTTGTTGCTTTGAAGAAAACTTTTTGAAAAACTTCGTTTTGCTTTCTTGAACTTGCTTTTCATTTGGTTTCCTTTTAGTAAATGAAAGTGCCTTATGTTTATCTTGAAATTTGTTTTTAGTGTTTAGACGAAATGAATGGTAGCATCTCATATTCCATTTAGACATTTTAAGTGGCATAATAAAAATTGATAAGCAAGCAACTTTCATTTCTTGTTTTTAGAGTTGTTTTGAATCTTGCATCAGCATATATCTGTTGCATTAGGATAGATTTGCATATCTTTTTAGGCATACATAGCTTTGTTAACTTTTGTGGGTGTGAAGCATGAATTAACGAAACGAAAAGAAAATTTTGTTTTATTAGAAGTTCCTTTGAACCCTGTAAAAATTGTTCTTCATCGAAAAACGAAAACAAGTGCATGTGCATATAGTTAGGTTTTTATTAATTTATTTTGCGTCAAAAAACACCACTAGTTTCATTTCCATTATCCTGTGACTTAAAAAACAGCCTATTTTAAAATCAAGCGCTAACTAAAATTCACTAAAATTTTTCTTTTAAGTTACATACACCAACAAGTTTTAGGATTTTAGGGCCTTGGATTAGGCGAGTGGAGAGTTAACTCTCCAAGGCCATTTAAACGTCAAACATAGGAGTTTGAATAACGAGTGAAAATCCAATAGCGTTAGGAAGACTAGGAAAGCTCCAGATCTGGGAGTTAAGCACGAGTGTCTGTGAAGACAGGGAAGAGAGATACCCCCTCTTCTACTTGTCTGAACTTACCTCACGACTGTTCCACCTGGCTTCTGTGATGAGTTGGTATCCATAGTTGCTACTCCTAGGGATCTACATAGGTGGCTGCAGAGGGGAATCCTATGGCACCTGAGGTCGACGTTGCATCACTCTCGATAGTACTACTGGAGGGCACCCTTGCGAAGCTTGGGGGCTTGCACCGGCGCAGGCTATTGTTAGGAGGTTAGCGTAACTTCCTTTGTTACCTTCGCTGATAGCCCTGGGCCTTCATCTTCGAAAGGCCCCTTAATTCACTTTCTCGTATTTTGGTGTCCGGTCCTAATTACCTGGAGCAGAAATACTTGGAAGTTGTTTGACTGATTGTTATCTTTAGGGACTTTATAGTGTATGCTCTGTGCTCTTAGTTGGCCTAGCTTTCAATTTTTTGAGTCTTTAGTTAGATCTTAACAAGAAATTCAAAGTGGCTGACCGATCTCCTAGACGGTCTTGAAGACTTGGTGGTCTTTCACCACCAAGTTTAGAGCCTTCTCTTAGAAGGCACAGAGGTAATTCTACTGGTGGGTTTCGTCCCACAGCAGTTGACGCATCAGGGATTGATCCTCCTCTCGGGGGCATTAGTATTCAAGCAAGGCCTGGCACTTCCACGGCACAAGAGAGGAACACTCCAGTTCTTTCTTGAGTTTTCTTACAAGTAGAGAATAACCATAGAAAATTTTAGGGGCGAATGTTCGCCCTTTGGCGAAATTAAGGGGTTTTAAATTTTTAGTGGGCGAATATTTTGCATCATAGTACTTTTTTACAAATCACCTCAAATAGCCCACCTTTTATTAAGGGAGAGGGTAAAAAAGGTAAATTTAGCCCTTGAAATTAGGAGTTAGAACCTTCCATTCGCCCATTTTCAAGAATAGGTTTTATTTAAGTGAATCCATTCGCCCATTTTCAAGAATAGGTTTTATTTAAGTGAATCCTATGGGCCAAAAACCATATTTATAAAAGAGGTATGGTGAATTAATAAAAATATAAATAAATGAAAAGTATGGTAAATTAATAAAACATTTTTTATATTTACTCCATAAGTCTCCTTATATACATGCAAGGGTGTAAACAAATAAAAATATAAGTAAAGTGGAGATATGATAAATAAATAAAACGTCCTTTTATACTTACTCAAAAGGTATGCTAAATCAATAAAAATATAAATAAAATAGACGTATGGTAAATAAATAAAACCTTAGTCCATAACCCTCGTTCTATTTATGTAGGCTCAAGAAAGAGGTTTTATTTAAGTTAATCCTATGGGCCAAATACCATATTTGTAAGAGGTATGGTAAATTAATAAAAATACAAATAAATGAGACGTATAGCAAACAAATAAAATATTTTTTTATATTTACTCCATAAGTCACGTTATATTTACGAACACTCAAAAATGCGTTATATTTAGGTAAAACCTATGGGAAAAATAATATGGGACAAATACCATAGACTAGATTGTTATTAATACCATGCAAAAAAACATTATTAACCCTAATATTAGTATTAATAAAAATAAAAATGGCACATGGTATTGACCCATGGTACTCACCAAAATGGCACATGGTATTGACCCATGGTATTCACTTGGAATGTAACCTATTTAAATGGGGGAATTAAACTAGCATAGATCCATCTTTACTCTGGATATCAAATATCGTGATATGCAAACTAGCATAGAGTGAAAAAATATTTGATCCCTCTCAGGGCTAGATCAAGAGTAAAAATGGATGTTCTAATTTAATGTATGTCAAACATTTTAGCTTGGTTAAAATAAAAATCAACTATTAATTTTATTAATTTTTATAAATTACTAATAGTAATTTTAAGCTCCAGGTTTATGATAACCCATGGTAATACCAAGATCTTACAAGATTTTATAATTGAGTAAAATATTCGCCATGACTCGTGAGAGATTCGCCAAAAAATTATATATACATATTGTATTATTGATAAAATCGCCTTCCATTTTTCCTATATACCATGAAGATTCGCCCATTTATTATATTTATAAATTTAGGGGGTGTTCTTAAAATTTTCCCTGAGAATAACATAGAGGTAGAAGAACTCTTAGAGTCATTAGCGGCTCCGAATTCTCCCCTACCATCTAGTCATCCAGACATATTACAATACGTTGGGACTCCGACGAATAGACCATCAAGTCCAAGTTACACTACGCGCTTACCTTCGATGACCACTACTGGAAGCATGGCTTCTACAAGTGCTACGGCTGTACAGACTCCAATATCTGTACAAGGGGGAGGAACTATTTACATCCCCTCAGTATTTTTATTCAGATCTTTTGCTAGCACGTATTTAGTTGGGTCTACCTCCATTCCTTCCATGAGTGGAAATTCCTAGACCAATGCTTTTGGTTTTGGATTCTTCCCATTTGGCGCCCATTCACAGGGTATTCCTTCAGTTTTGTTCGGTGTCGCCACGTCCATGATGAGTGGATCGGCTTCATTCCAGGGTTTTCCTTTCAGAAGTGGTCATATACCACATTCCAAACCGACGATAGGATCCATTCCTTTTTCTACTATAGGGCAAAGCAGCAATCCTTTCCAAGGTTGGACTAACCCTGCGGTTAGTAGCGCCGGAACTGGGAATCCATTTTTCGGCCAATATGGGAATAAGTCATACACCACAGTTAGTTCATTTCAAAGTATTCCTCCATTAGCTTCGGCTTGGAATCCGTATTAGGGGTTATCAACTCCTTATAATCCTTTAGGAGGAAACTTTGTTGGTTATGGTGGATATGCAGCCGGAGTTGGTCAAACTCCAAATTTTGCTGGATCAAAGGGCTTGCCTTTTGGTTCAGCGGGTTCTACTGGTTACTTCGGGTAGCCTGGTGCCTTCCAAAATCCAGGTCAATCTTTTCAGAGCTTTGGGAGTTCCGCCCAGTCTAGATGGAATCCCAAAGCATCTCCTAGGCTTCCATTTCTGGCAACATTGAACTTGCCAGATCTCACTAAGTTAACCAATGATCAAATCAAGTACAATCCGACCTAGCCTCCAGTCCCAACCAAACTCCCTTTGGACATTCCAAAATTCGAAGGGAAGAGTGGTGAGGACCCAGGCGACCATGTAACCACATTCCATTTGTGGTGCTCATCTAACTCCCTTATCGACAACTTGATTAGGTTGAGACTCTTTCAACGCACCTTGACTGGTAATGCGGCCAAATGGTATATAGAGTTTCCTGGGGGCATCTTTACATCTTTCGCTGACTTAGCCAATATTTTCTTAAATCATTTTCAGTTGCCTGTCCGGTATGATGCCGAAACCGAACTACTGGCCACTTTCTGTCAAGATAAGGCAACTCACATTTCTGATCATATTCAAGAATGGAGATGGAGAAAGAGGCTCATTAAAGCTGAAATCCCTCCGAAGTTCAATCTCGAATGGTTTTTGAAATCTTTGATACCTGAGATCTCCAAGGATGTCTCCATGTTTGGAGTCTATTTTGAGGAGCAAGCCATTTTTAAGGCCCAACAATTAGAATTGATGACTCTCAGTCTGGGATCCTATAAAAATACTTGCCAGATGCTCCTGGGTCTAAGGTTGACATAGCTAAGTCGAAGGCAGTTCCCACCGCGGATGGTATTGTTGGGTCAGTAGACACGACTACGGTGAACTTGTTGAACCAATTGCAGCAGTTGTCTTTACAAACTGCTTCTAACAACCAAGTCACATCGTCTAACCCTCCGGCTTCCTAAACCTCTTCAATTAATGCCGTCCAATATGATAACCCCAAAGGAAATCAAATTCCAATGGGAAAAGGAAAGGACAAGGTAAGAAAAAGAACCAGGATGGGAAGCCTGAAGCAAATAAATTCGGCAATAATGCTGGTGGCGGTAGAAATGAGTCTAAAAAGAAAGTTAAGTTTCCATGCAAGTTGTGCAGTGGAGACCATTTAACTCATCTTTCCCCCAAGATTGAAGATGCTAAACGCTTGTTAGGGTAGCAAGAGACTTCTAGTTCCCAAGCTGTGTTAACTAACCCTTTTCAGTCGCGTATATCTTGCAATTTTCAAGATTTATAAATCTTTGTCTCTAAAGGTTTCTCTGGTGGTTTGATTCAGTTTGAAATAGTCGTTTTTCCAGTATCAGTTGTTTGTTTTACAGCAAGCGTCTTGCTCCAATTTCTCTCTGATTGTAAGGAGTATTGGTCTTGTTTTTGTTGTTGCAAGCGTCGTCGTTTTTTCCTAAAGCACGGAAGGTTTCTTGTTGGAATCTTGGCTGCTCTGATTTATCAGGGCAGAAAGATTGGTCTCAATCTTTGTGTTGAATCTTGATTTTGATGACTTTTTGTTTGCTTGACAAAACCGCTTTTTGTGACCATCCACTTCTTTGTTTCATGAAAGTTGTTGATTGATACTTTCTTGAAATTTGTCTTTTCAATATTTTTTTGTCTTTGTTGCCAAAGATTTCATTGCTGCTTTTGGTTGTTAAAGAGCATCTTTAAACACGTTTATGTTTGTTGAGTTTTCATCCATTGTGTGGTGTCAGCTTGCAAAAGTGTTTGTTGCCTATTTTTTCAATCAAAAAGTTTCAGTTTTGTTGAGAGCATTTTTGAAAAGACTCTTTTGTTGTTGCTTTGAAGAAAACTTTTTGAAAAACTTCGTTTTGCTTTCTTGAACTTGCTTTTCATTTGGTTTCCTTTTAGTAAATGAAAGTGCCTTATGTTTATCTTGAAATTTGTTTTTAGTGTTTAGACGAAATGAATGGTAGCATCTCATATTCCATTTAGACATTTTAAGTGGCATAATAAAAATTGATAAGCAAGCAACTTTCATTTCTTGTTTTTAGAGTTGTTTTGAATCTTGCATCAGCATATATCTGTTGCATTAGGATAGATTTGCATATCTTTTTAGGCATACATAGCTTTG
Source organism: Pinus taeda (assembly GCA_000404065.3). Taxonomy (NCBI): domain Eukaryota; kingdom Viridiplantae; phylum Streptophyta; class Pinopsida; order Pinales; family Pinaceae; genus Pinus; species Pinus taeda. Next base: position 96,272 of record APFE030626462.1, read on the forward strand.
TTAACTTTTGTGGGTGTGAAGCATGAATTAACGAAACGAAAAGAAAATTTTGTTTTATTAGAAGTTCCTTTGAACCCTGTAAAAATTGTTCTTCATCGAAAAACGAAAACAAGTGCATGTGCATATAGTTAGGTTTTTATTAATTTATTTTGCGTCAAAAAACACCACTAGTTTCATTTCCATTATCCTGTGACTTAAAAAACAGCCTATTTTAAAATCAAGCGCTAACTAAAATTCACTAAAATTTTTCTTTTAAGTTACATACACCAACAAGTTTTAGGATTTTAGGGCCTTGGATTAGGCAAGTGGAGAGTTAACTCTCCAAGGCCATTTAAACATCAAACATAGGAGTTTGAATAACGAGTGAAAATCCAATAGCGTTAGGAAGACTAGGAAAGCTCCAGATCTAGGAGTTAAGCACGAGTGTCTGTGAAGACAGGGAAGAGAGATACCCCCTCTTCTACTTGTCCGAACTTACCTCACGACTGTTCCGCCTGGCTTCTGCGATGAGTTGGTATCCATAGTTGCTACTCCTAGGGATCTACATAGGTGGCTGCAGAGGGGAATCCTATGGCACCTGAGGTCAACGTTGCATCACTCTCGATAGTACTACTGGAGGGCACCCTTGCAAAGCTTGGGGGCTTGCACCGGCGCAGGCTATTGTTAGGAGGTTAGCGTAACTTCCTTTGTTACCTTCGCTGATAGGCCTGGGCCTTCATCATCCTAGACTATCTTCGAAAGGCCCCTTAATTCACTTTCTCGTATTTTGGTGTCTGGTCCTAATTACCTGGAGCAGAAATACTTGAAAGTTGTTTGACTGATTGTTATCTTTAGGGACTTTATAGTGTATTCTCTATGCTCTTAGTTGGCCTAGCTTTCAATTTTTTGAGTCTTTAGTTAGATCTTAACAAGAAATTCAAAGTGGCTGACCGATCTCCTAGACGGTCTCGAAGACTTCGTGGTCTTTCACCACCAAGTTTAGAGCCTTCTCCTAGAAGGCGCATAGGTAATTCTACTGGTGGGTTTCGTCCCACAGCAGTTGACGCATCAGGGATTGATCCTCCTCTCGGGGGCATTAGTATTCAAGCAAGGCCTGGCACTTCCGCGGCACAAGAGAGGAACACTCCAGTTCTTTCTCGAGTTTTCTTACAAGTAGAGAATAACATAGAGGTAGAAGAACTCTCAGAGTCATTAGCGGCTCCAAATTCTCCCCTACCATCTAGTCATCCAGACATATTACAATACGTTGGGACTCCGACGAATAGACCGTCAAGTCCAAGTTACACTAAGCGCTTACCTTCGATGACCACTACTGGAAGCATGGCTTCTACAAGTGCTACGACTGTACAGACTCCAATATCTGTACAAGGGGGAGGAACTATTTCCATCCCCTCAGTTTTTTTATTCAGATCTTTTGCTAGCACGTATTTAGTTGGGTCTACCTCCATTCCGTCCATGAGTGGAAATTCCTAGACCAATGCTTTTGGTTCTGGGTTCTTCCCATTTGGCGCCCATTCACAGGGTATTCCTTCAGTTCCGTTCGGTGTCGCCACGTCCATGATGAGTGGATCAGCTTCATTCCAGGGTTTTCCTTTCAGAAGTGGTCATATACCACATTCCAACCCGACGATAGGATCCATTCCTTTTTCTACTATAGGGCAAAGCAGCAATCCTTTCCAAGGTTGGACTAACCCTGCGGTTAGTAGTGCCGGAACTGGGAATCCATTTTTCGGCCAATATGGGAATAAGTCATACACCACAGTTAGTTCATTTCAAAGTATTCCTCCATTAGCTTCAGCTTGGAATCCGTATTAGGGGTTATCAACTCCTTATAATCCTTTAGGAGGAAACTTTGCTGGTTATGGTGGATATGCAGCCGGAGTTGGTCAAACTCCGAATTTTGTTGGATCAGAAGGCTTGCCTTTTGGTTCAGCAGGTTCTACTGGTTACTTCGGGTAGCCTGGTGCCTTCCAAAATCCAGGTCAATCTTTTCAGAGCTTTGGGAGTTCCGCCCAGTCTAGATGGAATCCCCAAGCTCCTCCTAGGCTTCCATTTCTGGCAACATTGAACTTGCCAGATCTCACTAAGTTAACCAATGATCAAATCAAGTACAATCCGACCTAGCCTCCGGTCCCAACCAAACTCCCTTTGGACATTCCAAAATTCGAAGGGAAGAGTGGTGAGGACCCAGGCGACCATGTAACCACATTCCATTTGTGGTGCTCATCTAACTCCCTTATCGACAACTTGATTAGGTTGAGACTCTTTCAACGCACCTTGACTGGTAATGCGGCCAAATGGTATATAGAGTTTCCTGGGGGCATCTTTACATCTTTCGTTGACTTAGTCAATATTTTCTTAAATCATTTTCAGTTGCCTGTCCGGTATGATGCCGAAACCGAACTACTGGCCACTTTCTGTCAAGATAAGGCAACTCACATTTCTGATCATATTCAAGAATGGAGATGGAGAAAGAGGCTCATTAAAGCTGAAATCCCTTCGAAGTTCAATCTCTAATGGTTTTTGAAATCTTTGATACCTGAGATCTCCAAGGATGTCTCCATGTTTGGAGTCTATTTTGAGGAGCAAGCCATTTTTAAGGCCCAACAATTAGAATTGATGACTCTCAGTCTGGGATCCTATAAAAATACTTTCCAGATGCTCTTGGGTCTAAGGTTGACATAGCTAAGTCGAAGGTAGGTCCCCACACGGATGGTATTGTTGGGTCAGTAGACACGAATACGGTGAACTTGTTGAACCAATTGCAGCAGTTGTCTTTACAAACTGCTTCTAACAACCAAGTCACATCGTCTAACCCTCCGGCTTCCCAAACCTCTTCAATTAATGCCGTCCAATATGATAACCCCAAAGGAAATCAAATTCCAATGGGAAAAGGAAAGGACAAGGTAAGAAAAATAACCAGGATGGGAAGCCTGAAGCAAATAAATTCGGCAATAATGTTGGTGGCGGTAGAAATGAGTCTAAAAAGAAAGTTAAGTTTCCATGCAAGTTGTGCAGTGGAGACCATTTAACTCATCTTTGCCCCAAGATTGAAGATGCTCAACGCTTTTTAGGGTAGCAAGAGACTTCTAGTTCCCAAGCTGTGTTAACTAACCCTTTTCAGTCGCGTATATCTTGCAATTTTCAAGATTTATAAATCTTTGTCTCTAAAGGTTTGTCTGGTGGTTTGATTCAGTTTGAAACGGTCGTTTTTCCAGTATCAGTTGTTTGTTTTACAGCAAGCGTCTTGCTCCAATTTCTCTCTGATTGTAAGGAGTATTGGTCTTGTTTTTGTTAACTAACCCTTTTCACCAAGGGCAACAACTTCTTGCTGGCGCGAGTTCAAACCCTGGAACCTCCATAGGGGGCAACCAGGAAGGGGAACAATCATCGAATGTTTTCATGATGGGTTCTAACGTCCATGTGGCTACTCGATCATGTGATTATGGTGAAGCCGAAACTTCCAAGGACAAGACTGTTCCCGGAAATACCAACCTTCATATCGAGCGACCCCCTGTTGAGACCATACCACGGATACCAAAAGGTTCTGCTAAATGTGCGACTATTAATCCTAATGCTAGGGCTGCCCAAAATTACCCCGTTGTGGAGGATCTGGTTCAGAGTCCGTACGCCATGTCCACTTTAGAGGTTCTCCAGTCGTGTCTAGCTCAGAGAAGTGCTTTACTTTCCGTAATTGGAGCAGTCGATCCAACTAACTCTTTAATGCTCACTTTCGACATGTTAAATGTGAAAAAGTGACTCCCTCATCATATGGCTTTTCAAATAAAGTCTACATACCAGAAAATTAACATTTTTTGTACCGTTATTGATGAAGGGGCTTCCACGTGCGTCATGTCGATGTCATGTTGGAAGGCTATTGGATTGCCTTCGACTGTTCCTTCACCTACCGTCTTGACTGCATTCGATGGTCATTGTCATAAGCCGCATGGGATTATCCCGGTCTTTCCTATATGTGTTGGGGGGAAGGTCATTAATATTTAAGTAGAAGTAATAGATGCTAACCTAGACTATAATCTCCTCTTAGGAAGGAACTGGGTATACGAAATGGACGTCGTTGTTTCGACTCTGTTTCGTGTCATTTGCTTTCCTTACGAGGGGAAAATCATAATGGTTGATCAATTGGATTATTGTCCAGTCGATCCTCAAGCAAGCTCTGACTCTACTATTCCTTTAGTGGATAACCCTTGTCTTCCTACTGAGAATTTAGGAGTAGGGATGTATTCCTCGTTGATGGGTACTTTTGAGTTTCCCTCTCCTATTACTAAAATCAATGCCATTTCATCATCTAAGGAGTCTCCTCGAGAAGAGTTCTTCCGAACTCATTATTTTTCAGACCCTTGGACCTTGCCTTCACCTACAACCACATTAGTTGAAGGACAAGGGAATGGAATGGCATTTCCTATATCTACAGCTGAGCTTAGATATCAGTCTATCGTCAAATCTGCAGACAACCATTCTACTCCTTTTTCCGAAAAGGAGTTAGATGGCGATGTGGCCCTGGCTTGGAGCCTCAATTATACCTCTGCCTTGGACTGTTTAGATTCAGTTTTACCTTCTGAAAAAGCAATTCTCGAAGCAATGATGGGTACAGATCGACCTTGGGAAGATTTACACCATCGTTCGTACTTTCTTCCTCCATTGCAGGAGGTAGAATCTAAATTCTCCGAGCTCTGTACTAGTGATTTTTGTACGGTGTCAAATACTTTGGCTCCAGCACACGTTCATGCCGAAGGTAATATGTCGGTGATTTCAAAAACAACACCTATAAACATCTCTAGGGACCTTAACAAAATCAAGAATCTCTTCATCGGAATTGAGTGTTCCCCTGAAGAAATTCAAATTTACACCAACTTGTTCAAGGAATTTCGGGATGTATTTGCTTGGTCTTATGAAGAAATGCCTGGCATTGACCCATCTATAGTTCAACATGAGATCAAGACATATGAAAACACCAAACCAGTTCATCAAAGGCTTCGGCCGGTAAACCCTAGGAAAGCAGCAGCTGTCAAAGTGGAAGTGAAGAAGCTGCTAAAGGCAGGTTTCATATACCCTATTCCTCTTACTGATTGGGTTTCTAATCCAGTCCCCGTGGATAAAAAGCAAGGAACAATCTGAGTAAGCATAGAATTTAGGGACCTAAACAAGGCTTGTCCCAAAGATAATTACTCCACGCCATTCATTGATCATATTATCGACGAGTGTGCGGGTAATGAGATTTTTTCCTTCATGGATGGTTTTTCTGGTTATAATCAAATTTCTATCCGTCCTGAAGACCAACATAAGACAACCTTTATATGTCCCTGGGGTACCTTTACATATAGAAATATGCCTTTTGGTCTTAAAAATGTTGGAGCCACCTTTCAACGGGCCATGTCATATGCTTTCCAAGACATCAAGCATGTCATCGAAGCATACTTGGATGATCTCACTACTCGTTCTCGAAAGAGAACTGATCACCCTAGTCACATTCGAATGGTTTTCAAGCGATGTCGTTTTTATAAAATCTGATTGAACCCCAACAAGTGCATTTTCATGGTTACGTCTGGTCGGTTGTTAGGGTTCATTGTGTCAAATGAAGGGATTCAGGTTGATCCCTTCAAGGTTGAGGCAATAGTTCAGTTGCCTCCCCCATCCTCAAGTAGACAACTTCAAAGTCTTCAGGGGAAGGCTAATTACTTAAGGCGGTTTAAAGAAAACTATGCCGAGATCACTAAAGGTTTCATTCGTTTGCTACGGAAAGGAGTTCCATTTGTATGGGACGACTTTGCGCAATGATCGTTTGATGCTTTGAAAAAAGCACTAGTCCCTACCCCGCTTTTGAGTCCACCGGATTATGGGAGAGACTTCCTTTTACATCTCGCTGCAGCAGAATCAACCATTCGTATGGTTCTCATTCAGGAGGACGATGCTCTCACCCAGCATGTGATTTATTATTTGAGCCGAGGCTTAATAGGTCTCGAACTTCGCTATTCTCCGGTTGAGAAGTTAGCCTTGGCAGCTTTCCATGCTGTCCAGCGGCTCCGTCACTATATCCTACTGCGCAAAACTTTTGTCTTAGCGAAGGTCAATCCATTTCAATTTTTCCTCAGTGGGCGAGTGATTGGGGGCAAATATAATAGATGGATAGTCATCTTGTAATAATTTGATCTCAAGTTCTTGTCAGCCAAGTCTAAGAAATCCATGGTTTTCGCTAAGCTAATTTATGAGCTGCCTTGTGGAGAGGATACTGTTGTTGGGTTGTGTTATATTCTTTCCACATAGTTAATAGGGGGTTTGAGGGGTACCCGTAACCCCACTTTATGGGGTTTGAGGCAGCGCCCCAGAAAATTTTGGTTTTGGACCCTATGTTAGGTTGGGCAGACCCACCTATGGTTTTGTGCATGATTTTTGCACATGTTTTTTGGATGCGATGGTTTTCGGTCCATGGTT
>APFE030626462.1:108335-124984 GCA_000404065.3 Pinus taeda
CCACTTTATGGGGTCCGGGGCAGCGCCTCGGAAAATTTTGGTTTTGGACCCTATGTTAGGTTGGGCGGACACACCTATGGTTTTGTGCATGATTTTCGCACATGTTTTTTGGACGCGATGGTTTTCGGTCCATGTTATTAGATGCGATGGTTTTTTGGTCCATGGTATTGGATGTGATGGTTTCTTCGGTCCATGGTATTGGATGCTTCGACATGTATAAATATGTATTGTAACATTGAAAGGAATATAATGAAAAATCAAGCTGGTAGTCCCGGTTTTGGGATCGAGTGGGAAATCTCTGTGTATATGTGTTTTATGTGTTATGCTCTCGATTTTTTATTTTTCCTGTGATTTAGAATTCGTATGCAGGTAATTTCTGTACAGGGTTAAAACCTTCAACTGTTTATGAGGAAATTTTTCCCGACGAACATTTATTCCTCATCTCTTCACTCGACCCTTGGTATGGGGATATCATTATCTATCTCCAGACTTCAAAGTTTCCCTCTACTTTCTCCAAGGATGAATGTCGTAAATTACGTCACCTAGCTAAAAAGTATGCTATCATTGGTGGTACCTTATACCGTTGGGGGGTTGATTCAATCCTTCAGCGCTGTTTAACCTTGGAGGAAGCAGAGTCAGTGCTAAATGATTGCCACAGTGGAGCTTGTGGTGGTCATCTATCGGGGCTTGCCACAGCCCAGCGCATCTTACGTGCCGACTATTTTTGGCCTTCACTCTTTAAAGACTGTGTGAAGTGTTCAAACGTTTTCACCCCTGTCAAATCTTTACTCGCAAGATGCGTGCTCATCCAGCTCCTCTTTTCCCGTTGTCACCGTCGGTCTTTTTACTAAGTGGGGTATTGATTTTACGACTTGTAATCCACCTTCAGCGGCGAATCACAAGTACATTATTGTGGTTGTAGACTACTTTACGAAGTGGGCTGAAGCCATGCCCACTTATAAAAACGATAGTGACATGACATCTTTGTTTCTTTTCAATCAGGTTATCTCAAGATTCGGTATCCCGAGAGAGATTGTCACTGACCATGGCAGTCATTTCCAGAATCAACTAATGTCTGAATTAGCTCTCAAATTAGGTTTCCGGCAAGAGCATTCGTCTCCTTATTATCCTCAAGCCAATGGACAGGTCGAGGCAGTCAATAAAACTCTTAAGATGATACTCCAATGAACAATCGACAAAAATCGGTCCAATTGGCACGTTATGTTGTATTCGGCTCTTTGGGCATACCGAACCTCCGTAAAGACTGCTACTGGTTTTACACCTTTTCAATTAGTTTGCGGGATGGAATCTATATTTCCGATTGAATGTGAAATTCCATCTTTTAAGTTAGCTGTAGAGCTCCTTCCAGAGACTTCGAGTCTTGAAGAGCCCCTCCTTCCCTTGGAAGATCTCGATGAGCAGCGTCGAGATGCTGCCATGATGAATGAGGCTCATAAGAAAAGGTTTAAAATGCAGTATGATAAATCTGTCTATCCTCGAGTCTTTTATGAAGGTGACCTTGTCTTGGTCTATGACCAAGATAAAGACACCTTGAGGGCACGCAAGTTTAAGCCTATGTGGTACGGTCCTTTCATTATTAAATGAGTTTTAGAAAAAGGGTCGTATGAGTTAATCAATTTTGAGGGAAAGAAGCTGGCGGAGCCCTGAAACGGGCTCTACCTAAAAAAGTACTTTTCTTAAGTAGGATTTAGGCAATGGCTTCTTTGTATATTATGTATATTTGTACATATATTATCAAGATTTTTTTGATATCAACGCTTTTTGGTCTGTTGTGGCAGGTGTTGATGGATGATTTGGTCTATTTTGGTTTCGCCGATGGTGCTAGTCGGCACACTCGGAATCTCGCTTCCGCAGCTTGGGTACTCTATTATCCAACTGGTTAATTGATGGTATCAAGAGGTGTATGCATTGGTCCTGCTTCAAATAATATGGCTGAGTATATTGCCGTTATTAATTTACTATCCGAGGCAATCTCTCACGAGATCGACTCATTGGTAGTTTATCTGGATTCTAAATTCATAGTGTCACAATTAAACAACATTTATCAGGTAAGGGGTCCATGTTTATATCCCCAATATTTAAGGGTGAGGTTGTTGCAAAGATCATTTGTTTATATTAATTATTTTCACATTCCAAGATCTCATAATCGGTTAGCTGATTCTATCGCTAATCAAGCATTAGACTGGCACATCAATCATTCATCACAATAAAATCAAGCATCAAAAAGTCAAACTGATATATATATATATATATATATATATTATATATATATATTATATAAGATATATATATATATTATATAATATATATTATTATATATCATCATAAAGCATCTCGAGTGTACATATGTTGTCCAAAAATATACAAAATTGGGACTCAAATGCCCATAATCATGTTCGACATATCTAATGCCCTGGCTCAGGATGAGCGGCCAAGTAAGTAACTATCACATTGGCCACACGCCGAAAAGTGTGAACCCAGTCACGTGGCATGCCAACCACATGACGCTGCATATCCTCAGGAAGATCCTCTATCGCATCCATCGGTACTCGACATCTCAGTCTCGTCAAGTGTCGATGGACGTTGTTTAGAGTTCTTTCTGTCTCAGTAGCTGCCTCTTCGACTCCTCGGCCGCGCCATCCATGCCGCGAGAATCCATCTGGTCATACTGGCCCAATATCTAGAACATGATCATTATATTAGTCATTTGAATCCCATCAAAAATATCTTTTCAAAATGCATCATTATATTTGAAAAATCCAAAAAATCATAAAATCAAAAAATTCTTACCAATCTCACCCCATGCTGCGTTCGAAGGTAATGCTAGGTTAGGATCTCCTCGGAAATCTAGCCCAGCATAGGGGTAGTCATCCATGGCGATGATCTGCTGATCTCACCAGGCGAAGAAATCATCGTCGTAAGCAGTCCTTGGGACCTCCCCACCCCCCAGACGTTTCATCAGATCGACCCAATCGTGGATCGCGTGGGGTGCTGATGGAAACTGCTACCCTGGGGCGGAGTGTGGGAACCCTCTCGAAAAAAAAAGTGCACAGGATAGTCCCATAGCCAAATTTCTTGGTCTGTCCCCTCTTGATAGAAGTGAGCTGGCTTTTCATGTTGGCCAGAAGAGGAGTACACCAGTCAAACACAGTAGTGAGACAATCAACTACCACGCTCATGGTGAGCTGTGATGCCTGATGCAGAGAGGATGATCTGTTCACTCGAGCTATGGTGAATAGGATTATCCTCACAAATAAACTCGCCACAGGTGTAATAGAAATTTGGCTCCCAACCTTCTTGGGATGTCCTGGGCAATATATCTGTATGTAGTCCTCTATAGTGAGACTGCTTCGCGTCCTGCCCCAGGAATGTACTACCTCTCCCCTTCAGGAAAGGCCCATGATAAAATAGATATCCTCCACTTCTACCCTGAGTGGCATTTGATCAATCATGAAGGCTTCCTCCTCGACGTCCCAATAGTCAATGAGCATCTCAAGCAGTTGTACATTGGCTTTCATGTTTGGCAGTTTGAAGAATTTAAGCAAGCCGCATCCCCGTAAGGCATCCAAAGCTTGAGGATCATTCATGACTTCATTATCCACCACTGCATGCTCTCTTTCACGCCAAGTGACTGGAATTCTGAGAAAAAAATGATTTCCAACCGTTAGTTTTTTTTTTTAAATTGGTTCACGGCATATACGCGGGTTACTGTACACACAGTCGCGTATAGGGCCCGCATGTACGTGGGTTTCATATTACCAACCCGCGTATACGCCGCGGCGAAATTTTGGACAAAAGTTCAACGATGAAACATCAATTAAAAATCCTAAAAATAATCACAATCAATTGCTAGCTAAGTATAAGAGTTACCTGGAGGATTTTGAAGAATTTGAATAGTTGAATTCGAATACAGGAAGTTTGCTCCTTTTGCTCCAAATCTTTTCTCCAACTCAAATGGTAAAAATGGTGAGTCCAAAATCCCTTTTATATGTTTTGAAAATGTAAAACTTTTTCAAAATTTTATTTTGTTTGGCCTCATGTGACTTTTAACTTGGGAGCTTGGAATATTGAGAATGGTTTGTTTTTCAGGACATTTTGGACGATTTTCGACTGTTTCGTGACAATTCCATGACTGTTGACCTGTCATGGCAGATATCGTTTTCTCACTAGCATATAGGTTAGCGACACCGTTTCTCCGTTGCATCATGCATACTAGCCTTCATTTGCCGATAAATATGCCATAGGGTCGACCCCATCGTGTTATGGTTCGTAAGCCATCTTCACTTGCTGATTTTTAAAATCATGACACGATGCTAGAGCCATCCTTTACATGGGCATCGTAGTTAGCACCTCACTGACATTTGTTGCCCATGCTGCTCCAATTTGAGTAGGCTCGGGATTCCTCTGTAGTCCCACCATGACTTATGCATTGAAGACTCATTCCTCTTAGCTTCTGCACTTTGTTTTGGCCTTATACCCTATAGGCTCCTTTGTGTTGAGTTGTACTACTACATTGCATGTTGACCACTTGCACCTTTTGGCCTAGAGCCGGCTTCACTTGGACTCGTGTTTAAGCCAACTTTTGACCACGACAATTGCAAAATCAACCTTGCATACCTCTGACTTCTGCAACTTGACACACCTTGACCCATGGAAGGAACGTACCTTTGAGTGTCATTGACCAGTTTTCACCTCCTAGCATTGAGCATAGGAATGTTCCATTCCCAAGAACTAGATCATCTGTTTCACCGACACTCATTCTTTCCACTATACCATAGCATTCTTTTCTTCTTTTTTGAGCTTAACAGAAAAAGGCAAAAAAATTAAATATTCCAAAAAAAGGTGGAAATGGGACAATATTTCCATTTATTGTTGGCAGCTAGAGTCAGTCATGTCGCCCTTGAATAAAGCACTCAAAACAAAGTCTCCTCTGTTTGGGCGGGATCTAGTTTGACTTAGGTATGCTTTAACCTTGTTACTGAGTCAGTCCTCCCCCGATTGGTTATTTCTTCCAATCATATGGAGGGTTCGTTCGTGCCTCCTGCATGACAAACTTATACAGAGTCCTCATATGCTGCCATATAGTCACATTGAGTCGTGCTTTTGTTCAAGGGAAGTTAGCCTGAATCGGCCTCTCTGCGGTGTCTCTTGACTCATTTTTCATTCGGCCATCCTTGATTGTCAGTGTCATGTCTATTATCACATCAGTTATATTGGTCCTTTACTCGTGCTGGTTTGAGAAGGTCTCCATTGACTTCTTGCTGGCGGGTCATGTCCTTATCGACGACGACATCTTTCTCTGAGGACAGGCCTAGAGCTGCACCCTGGCCCTATTTTCATTATTGATAGGTTACCTTGTGCTCAGCATCGATTAGTATCATGGGTCTTTGACTGAGTGGTTTCCCTTGTGTTCGACACCAACTTACATTATCACACATTGGAATTCGTGCAGTACCTTGGTTTCCATTTGACCCTATTGGTGGATACCTCGCCTCTGTGTCAACTTTCATTATTGGTTGGTTCAGAGGGTTTCTGTCATGCGCTAGCCACATCTTGTGTACGCCGGAAATGTAATTCAATTGGGTTACTACATCTCTTTCATCTGATTCCTTCCACATTATTGGCCTACGAGTTACACTCGCACTAGATTGATGAAGGATTCCTTAATGCCTTCCTTCTAGCAGATCTTTCCCTATCGACTCTGACTCATTGCTCTGGGGCAAAGATCTAGAGTCCATTTGGTAGTACCTTGGGGTTTGCAGTCATTAGTGGCAGATCCTTCGCTATCGACGGTAGGGAAACCATCATTGTCTCCTGAACGATAGATTTTTACAGGTTTTCGACTCCAGCTCATCTATTCACACTTGTTGGATTGTACTGGGTACCTTGACGCTCATTATCATTACCGGTGAGTAGTCTCGTGTTTGTTAATGGTATACATAAATGACCAGTAATCAAATGATTTCTCACATGGTCGACTTCAGATCATTTATTCCCATGGTGTAGAAATGCACCACGGCAGCTGGTGAAGACCTCAGGTTGTATCAACATTCATTGGTTCACTTGACAGTTGCTCCTGTTGCTGCTAGTTGATACCACTCCACCTTATATGTTGTAGTCAGTCATGGCGAAATTCTATATGCTGGCACCTGAGTTTGCGGTGTAGTACCATCCTTTTCCATCATGTTCAGTTGGTACCTTTTGGGATCAGTCTTTGATATCAGTGATCCGTTGTATTTTTCAGCATCATTGACAATCTTATATGTGATATTCAGACATGTACTTGTTCGATCATGATCAGATGATCCATTATGTATTTTCCAGTCATTTATACTTGTATACTTAGTGGATTTGCTTGTACTTGATATGCAGACATGCTTTGTTTTCTCTGAGCATGGGTATGCCCGCCTTAGACAATGTTTCTTTCTGATCTCCTTTTGTGGCTTGGCAGGCTGAATTCTGGTGAAGTCCTCCTCGGTTTTTGACAGATTTCCTTTCCATGTACTTGCTTAATACATTTCAACCATCATGTACCCCTTCTGACCTCATATATTAGGGGGCATTTGTTATATCTCCAAATCTCACTATTATGGTTTTTGATGCTGCACTCATGGCCTAGGGAAACCCCTCCTTCCAGACCTGGTCCAAAATTTAAAAAACAATGTTTTATCCCTTATACACAACATTTCCCTAAGTTAAACACGTGTATACGTGGGTAGGCATATACCTAACCCACGTATATGTATTAAAACACTTGAAAAATATAAAACTCCTTAATTTTGGGTGGAGATCGTAGGTTTTACCTGCTGATCACCTGTTAGTGCCTGTGGCCCAACTATTCCCAACCAACTCCCAACTAAAAAACTACTTTGGGAAAGGTATAAAAATACCTCAAAGGGAAAGCCTAAGGGAGAAGAGAAGAGAGAGAAAGGTTATTATACTGAGATTTTTCCCTTGACTAGGTCTGAGGACCCTTGTGCCTTCTGCACTTCCCCCATTTGTACAGGAAACCCTTATTTCCTTGTGTGTTGATGTTCATCCACTAGTTATGGCATCATGGAGTGAGTCATGGAAGGAGATATGCTAAAGGCTTGAGGCTAGACGGATCTGGAAGGAAGCTTTGCTTGGAGCCTACAAAAGGTTACTCAAGTGATATTATTCCTTTTGTACATTCTATTTGTCTATAATAAAGAAACACGTCTTGGTTCTTGATATAAGTCTTCTTTATGTTTATGATATTCATGTTGGAATTCATATGTGAATGGTTGTTTAAAGTTCATAACTAACTACCTTCCTTGATAACATGAAGATGATTTCTTTATAAGTCTTTGTCCATATACTGTTGTGTTCTTTGGAATTGGTTGTTTTGCAGGACAAAGGAGCAAAAGGGACTTGAAGAAGGGTTTGGACCCTAAAGGACCTTCTCGAACGTAGGACCTAAGGTACGCCCCTCTTACGATAGAATTTTCTTACAATAGCATAATGGCTATGTGAATGTGTGTTTCTCTTTATAGATAACTTTCAGTCTGCTTTGGTTTCCACCCAAAAGCCCTAGGGGAACATTTCCCTCAACATAATTGGCGGCTCCACTGTGGACAACACTATTGTTGTTCCTAGTTTGGGTGTTTTGCAAGCCAATCAAGGCTTAGTTCTATTTGCTTGCTGTTACTGTCTGGTCTGATCTTGAATTCTAAGTTTTGCCAGTTTCTTTAGTTTGTTTGTTATTTTTCTTGAAATCTTTCATATACGCTATTTTTCTTAGTTATAGAAGCGTATATATGCTTGTTTCCTAAAGTCAACCTGCATATACGCAGGTTTCCTCAGGCACAGTCACGTATACACGCAATCTGTACATAAGTACAGTCGCGTATATCTTTCAATTTTCAAGATTTATAAATCTTTGTGTCTCTGAAGGTTTGTCTGGTGGTCTGATTCAGTCAGAAACAATCATTGTTCCAGTATCAGTTGTTTGTTTTACAACAAGCGTCTTGCTCCAATTTCTCTCTGATTATAAGGAGTATTGGTCTTGTTTTTGTTGGTGCAAGCGTCATCAGTTTTTGCTAAAGCACGAAAGATTTCTGGTTGGAATATTGGTTGCTTTGATTCATCAGGGCAGAAAGATTGGTCTCAATATTTGTGTTGAATCTTGCTTTTGGTGACTTTTTGTTTGCTTGACAAAACTGCTTTTTATGACCATCCACTTCTTTGTTTCATGAAAGTTGTTGATTGATACTTTCTTGAAATTTGTCTTTTTAATCTTTTTTGGTCTTTGTTGCCAAAGCTTTCATTGCTGCTTTTGATTTTTAAAGAGCATCTTTAAACACGTTTATGTTTGTTGAGTTTTCATCCATTGTGTGGTGTCAACTTGCAAAAGTGTTTGTTGCCTATTGTTTCAATCACAAAGTTTTAGTTTTGTTGAGAGCATTTTTGAAAAGACTCTTTTATTGTTGCTTTGAAGAAATTTTTTTGAAAAACTTCATTTTGCTTTCTTGAACTTGCTTTTCATTTGGTTTCTTTTTAGTGAATGAAAGTGCTTTATGTTTGTCTTGAAATTTGTTTTTAGTGTTTAGACGAAATGAATGGTAGCATCTCATATTCCATCTAGACATTTTAAGTGGCAAAATAAAAGTTGATAAGCAAGCAACTTTCATTTCTTGTTTTTTAGAGTTGTTTTGAATCTTGCATCAGCATATATTTGTGCATTAGGATAGATTTGCATATCTTTTTAGGCATACATAGCTTTGTTAAATTTTGTGGGTGTGAAGCATGAATTAACGAAAAGAAAAGAAAAGTTTGTTTTATTAGAAGTTCCTTTGAACCCTGTAGAAATTGCTCTTCATCGAAAAACGAAAACAAGTGCATGTGCATATAGTTAGGTTTTTATTAATTTCTTTTGCATCAAAAACACCACTAGTTTCACTTCCGTCATCCTGTGACTTAAAGAACAACCTATTTTAAAATCAAGTGCTAACTAAAATTCACTAAAATTTTTCTTTTAAGTTACATACACCAACAAGTTTTAGGATTTTAGGGCCTTGGTTTAGGCGAGTGGAGAGTTAACTCTCCAGTGCCATTTAAATGTCAAACATAGGAGTCTGAATAATGAGTGAAAATCCAATAGCGTTAGGAAGACCAGGAAAGCTCCAGATCTTGGAGTTAAGCACGAGGGTTTGTGAAGATAGGGAAGAGAGATACCCCCTCTCCTACTTGTCCGAACTTACCTCACGACTATTCCACCTAGCTTCTGTGACGAGTTGGTATCCATAGTTGCTACTCCTAGGGATCTACATAGGTGGCTACAGAGGGGAATCCCATGGCACTTGAGAGGGAACCCTTGCGAAGCTTGGGGGCTTGCACCGGCACAGGCTGTTGTTAGGAGGTCAACGTAACCTCCTCTGTTACCTTTGCTGATAGGCCTAGGCCCTCATCATCCTAGACTATCTTCGGAAGGCCCCTTAATTCACTTTCGCGTATTTTGGTGTCCAGTCATAATCACCCGGAGCGGAAATACTTGAAAGTTGTTTGACTGGCTTTTATCTTTAGGGACTTTATAGTGTGTGCTTTGTGCTCTTAGTTGGCCTAGCTTTCAATTTTTTAAGTCTTTAGTTAGATCTTAACAAGAAATTCAAAGTGGTTGACTGATCTCCTAGATGGTCTCGAAGACTTCGTGGTCTTTCACCACCAAGTTTAGAGCCTTCTCCTAGAAGATGCAGAAAATTCTACCGGTGGGTTTCATCCCACGACAATTGACGCATCGGGGATTGATCCTCCTCTCGGGGGCATTAGTATTCAAGCAAGGCCTGGCACTTCCACGGAACAAGAGAGGAACACTCCAGTTCTTTCTCGAGTTCGCTTACAAGCGGAGAATAACATAGAGGTAGAAGAACTCTCAGAGTCGTTAGCGGCTCTGAATTCTCCCCTACCATCTAGTCATCCAGACGTATTACAATATGTTGGGACTCTGACGCATAGACCATCAAGTCCAGGTTACGCTATGCACTTACCTTCGATGACCACTACTGGAAGCATGGCTTCTACAAGTGCTACGACTGTGCAGACTCCAATATCTGTACAAGGGGGAGGAACTATTTCCATCCCTTCCGTTTCTTTATTCGGATCTTTTTCTAGCACGTCTTTAGTTGGGTCTACCTCCATTCCATCCACAAGTGGAAATTCCCAAACCAATGCTTTTGGTTCTGGATTCTTCCCATTTGGTGCCCATTCACAGGGTATTCCTTTAGTTCCATTTGGTGCCGCCACGTCCATGATGATTGGATCGGCTTCATTCCATGGTTTTCCTTTCGGAAGCGGTCATATACCACATTCCAAACCAACGATAGGATCCATGCCTTTTTCTTCTATAGGACAAAGCAGCAATCCTTTCCAAGGTTGGACTAACCCTGGGTTAGTAGCGCAGGAACTGGGAATCCATTTTTTTGCCAATATGGGAATAGGTCGTACACCATAGTTAGTTCATTTCAAAGTATTCCTCCCTTAGCTTCGGCTTGGAATCCATATCAGGGGTTATCAACTCCTTATAATCCTTTAGGAGGAAACTTTGCTGGTTATGGTGGATATGCGGTCGGAGTTGGTCAAACTCCGAATTTTGCTGGATCACAAGGCTTGCCTTTTGGTTCAGCCGGTTCTACTGGTTACTTCAGGTAGCTTGGTGCCTTCCAAAATCTAGGTCAATCTTTTTAGAACTTTGGGAGTTCCACCCAGTCTGGGTGGAATCCCCAAGGTCCTCCTAGGCTTCCATTTCTGGCAACTTTGAACTTGCCAGATCTCACTAAGTTAACAAATGATCCAATCAAGTACAATCTGGCCTAGCCTCTATTCCCAACCAAACTCCCTTCAGACATTCCAAAATTCGAAGGGAAGAGTGGTGAGGACCCAGGTGACCATGTAACCACATTCCATTTGTGGTGCTCATCCAACTCCCTTATCGACGACTCGATTAGATTGAGACTCTTTCAATGCACCTTGACTGGTAATGCGGCCAAATGGTATATAGAGTTGCCTGGGGGCAGCTTTACATCTTTCGCTGATTTAGCCAATATTTTCTTAAATCATTTTCAGTTGCATGTCTGGTATGATGCTGGAACCGAACTACTGGCCACTTTTCGTCAGGATAAGGCAACCCACATTTCTGACCATATTCAGGAATGGAGACGGAGAAAGAGGCTCATTAAAGCTGAAATTTCTCCGGAGTACTGTCTCGAATGGTTTTTGAAATCTTTAATACCTAAGATCTCCAAGGATGTCTCCATGTCTGGAGTCTATTCTGAGGAGCAAGCCATTTTTAGGGTCCAACAATTAGAATTGATCTACTCTCAGTCTGGGATCCTACAAAATACTTGCCAGATGCTCCTGGGTCTAAGGTTGATGTATCTAAGTCGAAGCCAGGTCCCCACGTGGATGGCATTGTTGGGTCGGTAGACACAAATACGGTGAACTTGTTGAACCAATTGCAGTAGTTGTCTTTACAAACTGCTTCTAACAACCAAGTCACATCGTCTAACCCTCTGGCTTCCCAAACCTCTTCAATTAATGTCATCCAATATGATAACCCCAAAGGAAATCAAAATTCCAATGGGAAAAAGAAAGGACGAGGTAAGAAAAAGAACCAGGATGGGAAGCCTGATGCAAATAAATCTGGCAATAATGCTGGTGGTGGTAGAAATGAGTCTAAAAAGAAAGTTAAGTTTCCATGCAAGTTGTGCAGTGGAGACCATTTAACTCATCTTTTCCCCAAGATTGAAGATGCTCAGCGCTTGTTAGGGCAGCAAGGGACTTCTAGTTCCCAAGCTGTGTTAAATAACCCTTTTCCCCAAGGGCAGCAACTTTTTGCTAGCACGAGTTCAAACCATGGAACCTCCGCAGGGGGCAACCAAGAAGGGGAAAAATCATCGAATGTTTTCATGATGGGTTCTAACGTCCATGTGGCTACTCGATCACATGATTATGGTGAAGTCGAAACTTCCAAGGACAAGACTATTCCCGAAAATACCGACCTTCATATCGAGCGACCCCCTGTTGAAACTATACCACGGATACCGAAAGGTTCCACTAAACACGCGACTATTAATCCTAATGCTAGGGCTACCCAGAACTACTCTGTTGTGGAGAATCTGGCTCAGATTCCATGTGACATGTCCGCTTTAGAGGTTCTCCAGTCATGTCCGGATCAGGGAAGTGCTTTACTTTCCGCAATTGGAGCAGTCGATCCAACTAACTCTTTAGTGCTCACTTTCGACATGTTAAATGTCAAAAAGTGACTTCCTCATCATATGGATTTTCAAATAAAGTCTACATACCGGAAAATTAACATTTTTCGTACCATTATTGATGAAGGGGCTTCCACGTGCGTCATGTCGATGTCATGCTGGAAGGCTATTGGATCGCCTTCGGCTATTCCTTCACCTACCGTCTTGACTACATTCGATGGTCATTCTCATAAGATGCACGGGATTATCCCAGCCTTTCCTATATGTGTTGGGGGGAAGGTCGTTAATATTGAAGTAGAAGTCATAGATGCTAACCTAGACTATAATCACCTCTTAGGAAGGAACTGGGTATACGAAATGGGCGTCGTTGTTTCGACTCTGTTTCGTGTCATTTGCTCTCCTCATGAGGGGAAAATCGTGAAGGTTGATCAATTGGATTATTGTCCAGTTGATCCTCAAGCAAGCTCTGACTCTACTATTCCTTTAGTGGATAACCCTCATCCGCCTACTGAGAATTTAGGAGTAGGGATGTATTCCTCGTTGATGGGTACTTTTGAGTTTCCCTCTCCTATCGCTAAAATCAATGCCATTTCATCATCTAAGGAGTCTCCTCGAGAAGAGTTCTTCCGAACTTGTTATTTTTCAGACCCTTGGACCTTGCCTTAACTTACGACCACATTAGTTGAAGGACAAGGGAATGGAATGGCATTTCCTATATCTGCAACTGAGCATAGATATCAGTCTATCATCAACTCTGCAGATGACCATTCTACTCCTTTTTCCAAAGAGGAGTTAGATGGCAATGTGGCCCCAACTTGGAGCCTTGATTCTACCTCTGCCTTGGACTGCTTAGATTCAGTTTTACCTTCTGAAGAAGTAATTCTCGAAGCAATGATGGGTATAGATCGACCTTGGGAAGATTTACACCATCGTTCGTACTTTCTTCCTCCATTGTAGGAGGTAGAATCTAGATTCTCCGAGCTCTGTACTAGTGATGTTTGTATGGTGTCAAATCCTTTGGCTCCAGCACACGTTCATGCCGAAGGGAATATGTCTGTGATTTCAAAAACAACAACTATAAACATCTCTAGGGACCCTAACACGATCGAGAATCTCTTCATTGGAATTGAGTGTTCCCCTGAAGAAATTCAAATTTACACTGACCTGTTCAAGGAATTTTGGGATGTATTTTCTTGGTCTTATGAAGAAATGCCTGGCATTGACCCATCTATAGTTCAACATGAGATCAAGACGTATGAAAACGCCAAACCAGTTCGTCAAAGGCTTCGGCCAGTAAACCCTAGGAAAGCAGCAACTATCAAAGTGGAAGTGGAGAAGCTGCTAAAGGCGGGTTTCATATACCCTGTTCCTCTTACTGATTGGGTTTCTAATCCAGTCCCTGTGGATAAAAAGCAAGGAACAATTCGAGTATGCATCAGTTTTAGGGACCTAAACAAGGCTTGTCCCAAAGATAATTACTCCACGCCATTCATTGATCAGATTATCGACGAGTGTGCGGGTAATGAGATTTTTTCCTTCATGGATGGTTTTGCTGGTTATAATCAAATTTCTATCCTTCCTGAAGACCAACATAATACAGCCTTTATATGTCCCTGGGGTACCTTTGCATATAGAAAGATGCCTTTTGGTCTTAAAAATGCTAGAACCACCTTTCAGCGGGCCATGTCATATGCTTTCCACGATATCAAGCATGTCATCGAAGCATACTTGGATGATCTCGCTGCTCGTTATCGAAAGAGAACTGATCACTCTAGTCACCTTCGGATGGTTTTTGAGCGATGTCATTTTTATAAAATCCGGTTGAATCCCAACAAGTACGTTTTCGCGGTTACATCCGGTCGGTTGTTAGGGTTCATTGTGTCAAATGAAGGGATTCGGGTTGATCCCTTGAAGGTTGAGGCAATAGTTCAGTTGCCTCCCCCGTCCTCAATTAGACAACTTCAAAGTCTTCAAGGGAAGGCTAATTTCTTAAGGCTGTTTATAGCGAACTATGTCGAGATCACTAAAGGGTTCATGTGTTTGCTACAGAAAGGAGTTCCATTTGTACGGGACGACTTTGCGCAACGATCGTTTGATGCTTTGAAAAAAGCACTAGTCTCTACCCCGCTTTTGAGTCCACCGGATTATGGGAGGGACTTCCTTTTATATCTCGCTACAGCAGAATCAACCATTGGTATGGTTCTCGTTCAGGAGGACGATGCTCTCACCAAGCATGTGATTTATTATTTGAGCCGAAGCTTAATAGGTCCTGAACTTCGCTATTCTCCGGTTGAGAAGTTGGCCTTGGCAGCTGTCCATGCTGTCCAGCGGCTCTGTCATTATATCCTGCTGCCCAAAACTTTTGTCTTAGCGGCGGTCAATCCATTTCAATTTTTCCTCAGTAGGCGAGTGATTGGGGGAAAATATAATAGATGGATAGTCATCTTGCAAGAATTTGATCTCAAGTTCTTGTTAGCCAAGTCTAAGAAATCCATGGTTTTCGCTGAGCTAATTTCTGAGCTGCCTTGTGGAGAGGATACTGTTTATGAGGAAAGTTTTCCCTACGAACATTTATTCCTCATCTCTTCACTCGACCCTTGGTATGGAGATATCATTGTCTATCTCCAGACTTCGAAGTTTCCCTCTACTTTCTCCAAGGTTGAACGTCGTAAATTATGTCACCTGGCTAAAAATTATGTTATCATTGGTGATACCTTATACTGTCGAGGGGTTTATTCAATCCTTCGGTGTTGTTTAACCTTGGAGGAATCAAAGTCAGTGCTAAATGATTGCCACATTGGAGCTTGTGGTGGTCACCTATCGGGGCTTGCTACAGCCCAGCGCATCTTACGTGCTGGCTATTTTTTGCCTTCACTCTTTAAAGACTGTGCGGAAGCATTCAAACGCTGTCACCCTCGTCAAATATTTACTCGCAATATGCGTGCTCATCCAGCTCCTCTTTTTCTCGTTGTCGCCGTCGGTCCTTTTACTAAGTGGGGTATTGATTTTAAAACTTGTAATCCGCCTTCGACGGTGAATCACAAGTACATTATCATGGTTGTTGACTACTTTACGAAGTGGGCCGAGGCCATGCCCACTTATAAAAATGATAGTGACACGGCAGCATTGTTTCTTTTCAATCAGGTTATCTCAAGATTCGGTATCCCGAGAGAGATTGTCACTGATCATGGCAGTCATTTCCAGAATCAACTAATATCTAAATTGACTCTCAAATTAGGTTTCTGGCAAGAGCATTCGTCTCCTTATTATCCTCAGGCCAATGGACAGGTCGAGGCAGACAATAGAACTCTTAAGACGATACTCCAATGGACAATCGACAAAAATCGGTCCAATTGGCATGTTATGTTGTTTTCGGCTCTTTGGGCATACCGGACCTCCGTGAAGACTGCTACTAGTTTTACACCTTTTCAGTTAGTTTACGGGATAGAATCTATCTTTCCGATTGAATGTGAAATTCCATCTCTTAAGTCAGCTGTAGAGCTCCTTCCAGAGAATTTGAGTCTCGAAGAGCACCTCCTTCACTTGGAACATCTCGATGAGCAGCGTCGAGATGTCGCCACGATGAATGAAGCTCATAAGAAAAGGGTTAAAACGCAGTATGATAAATCTGTCCGTCCTCAAGTCTTTTCTGAAGGTGACCTTGTCTTGGTCTATGACCAAGATAAAGATGCCTTGGGGGCAGGCAAGTTTAAGCCTATGTGGTATCGTCCTTTCATTATTAAACAAGTTTTAGAAAAAGGGTCATATGAGTTAATCGATTTTGAGGGAAACAAGCTGGCAGAGCCCCGAAACGGGCTCTACCTAAAGAAGTAATTTGCTTAAGTAGGAGTTAGGCAATGGCTTCTTTGTATATTATGTATATTTGTACATATATCATCGAGAGTTTTTTGATATCAATGCTTTTTGGTCTGCTGTGGCAGGTGTTGATGGATGATTTGGTCTATTTTGGGTTCACCGATGGTGCTAGTCGGCACACTCGGAATCTCGCTTCCACAGCTTGGGTACTCTATTATCCAATTGGTCAATTGATGGTATCAAGAGGCATATGCATTGGTGTTGCTTCAAATAATATGGCTGAGTATACTGTCGTTATTAATTTACTATCCGAGGCAATCTCTCACGAGATCGACTTGTTGGTAGTTTATCTGGATTCTCAATTGATAGTGTCACAATTAAACAACATTTGTCGCGTAAGGGATCCATGTTTATATCGCCAGTATTTAAGGGTGAGGTTGTTGCAAAGATCATTTGTTTATATTAATTATTTTCACATTCCAAGATCTCATAATTGGTTAGCTTATTCTATCACTAATCAAGCATTAGACTGGCACATCAATCATTCATCACAATAAAATCAAGCATCAAAAAGTCAAACTGTAG
>APFE030626462.1:128219-152712 GCA_000404065.3 Pinus taeda
GGACTCCTCAACAAAATGGAGTGGTGGAAAGGATGAACAGAACAGTCCAACAAATGGCTCGAGCTATGCTTGATGAGTCTGGAACTCCCGCAACCTTCTGGGGTGAAGCTGCATATGCTGCGGTTGTTATTCTCAACAAAAAAAAATGTCCAAGTGAACAACACTCAAACTCCGCAGGAGCTCTGGTATGGTGAGACTCCTTCGGTAAAGCATTTCAAAATTTTTGGGAGCAAATGTTATATTAAGAATACTAATGAACAGCTTGGCAAACTTGAACCCAGAGCAGATGAAGGTATTCTCCTTGGTTATTCTCCCTACAGCAAAGCGTATAAGTGTTATAATAAAAGACTTGGAAGAAATGTTGAGAACATTGATGTAGTGGTTGATGAAAAAGGATGCATCCCTAGGCAAGTAAATCATGAAAATATCGAAGAGGATGAAGACTACTCTCCAAATTAGACAGATGATGAAGAAGAGACCCATGAAGAAGAAACTCATGAGGAGCTAGAGGAACAAATAAGGATAGAAGAAAAGACTCCTTCCAGATATGTTCAAAAGAATCATCCAGAATCACAAATTGTGGGGCAAAAGGAGGTAGGCGTTCAAACAAGAAGAACAATTGCAGAAGCCTCAAGCTATTTGGCATTGCTCTCCTCCACTGAACCACAAAATGTAAAAGAGGCATGCAAAGATGAATGTTGGGTCAAGGCAATGGTTGAAGAACTTGAGCAGATTGAAAAGAAAAACACTTGAGAGTTGGTCCCTAGACCAAAAGATAAGAATGTCATAGGGACAAAATGGATCTTCAAGAACAAGTTGAATGAAAATGGGGAAGTTATTAGAAACAAGGCCAGACTTGTTTGTAAGGGTATGCTCAACAAGAAGGAATAGACTTTGAAGAAAATTTTGCTCCTGTTGCTAGACTTGAGGCCATTTGAATGTTCCTTGCTCTCTCAAGCTTTCAAAAGTTCAAAGTTTTCCAAATGGATGTGAAATTTGCCTTTCTGAATGGAGACTTAGAAGAAGAAGTGTACATTGAGCAACCAGATGGATTCATTCTTGGAAATGATCCAAAACTTATATGCAGACTTAAGAAGGCTCTCTATGGTCTTAAATAGGCTCCAAGGGCTTGGTACTATCGTCTGGACAAATACCTTCATCAACAAGGTTTTTCAAAAGGATCAGCAGATAGCAATCTTTATATAAAAATTGAAAATGACAAATTGCTAATACTTGTTGTGTATGTTGATGATATCATATTTGGCAGCAATGAAGAAGATATGAGTCAAAAATTTTCCTTGGTGATGCAGAAAGAATTCGAAATGTCCTTGATTGGTGCTGAGGTGTTCGTGCTGTTGAAAATTTTATTTTTATTCCATTTTCGTCACAGTATTGCTGAAATAATTTGGAAGTGAATTCTCTGCCATTATCTGATCTTAGACACTTTATTTTCAAATAAGGTTCATTTTCGACCAACTCCTTGTAGATCTTAAAGCACTCAAATGCTTCAGATTTTTCTTTAGGAAACTGGCTATTTTCATCCTGGTATAGTCATCTATCATTAACATGAAATATAATTCTCCATCTAAGCCTTTTGTTCTCATAGGACCACATAGATCAGTATGTATCAATTCCAATGGATGTGATGCAAAGTGTTCTTTTGTTTTAAATTCGAATTTTGTCTACTTTCCATGCCGACATGCCTCATATACTGTGTTGGAAGGTTTTGAGATTTTTGGCATTTCTCATACTAATTCCTTTTTTCTTATCCTGAGAAGATTGTCAAAGTTTATGTGAGCCATTCATTTGTGCCATAACTACCTTTCATCTTCTTTAGCTAGTAGACATGCTTTAGTTGCTTCATCCAGAACATATATGTTGTTTGGAGCTCGACTTGTAGTAACCATAATTTTACCATACCTGCCTTTCCTGATTTCACATTTTGTGGAGTTCAATAGCATTGTGTGTCCTTTATCACACATTTTTCCAACACTGAGAAGCTTGTGATTCATGTTTTCAACCAATAGAACATTCTTGGCTAGAGCATCCTTTCTTCCGAGACTAACGGTACCTGATCCTATAACATTTGAAGATCCATCATTTCCAAAGGACACAGTTTCATACTTATTCTCTTTCATAGATACAAATTTCTTTCTATCTCCGGTCATATGCGTTGAGAAACCACTATCAACATACCACACATATTTTTTGTTTTGAGCCTTGAGATTGAGAGCATAATTATCAGTCTTCTTCTTCTTCCATGTTCGTTTGTTTTGTGGCTTCGAAGATTCTTCTAGAGGATTATCAATTCTGAAGTCTTTGGCTATGTGTCCAAAGTTTTGACATTTGTAACATTCAATATTTTTTCTTAAATGTTCAAATCTATTGATGTTTCGTTGAGCCCTGGGAGGTTCATATTTGACAGACCTCCTGGAATTGTATTGGTTCCTAGGGTACGTGCGACATTCTACAACTTTCTGACCAAATTTTTCACATGAATAACAATAGCCATGAAAATATATTGGGACCTGGATGGAAATCCTCATCGGGAAATTATCTTCCAAGGTTGTTCTTACGAATCTTGTCCAATGAAGTCTACATGCCTGTCAAATGTCATAGGTTCATTGTGTTTTGTTGTAGAAGGTCATGCTTCTTCTTTGTAACTGAGACCAGTTTTGTCATTGTAAGATCATTGGTTGTTGATGAGTTCTTCCAACACCCTTGAGTTGTTGGCATAGTTTTGGACAGTGTTTCCCTTCTTCACTTCCTTTCGTAGCGAGACTACTTTAGCTTCTAATTCTTCCCTTTCTTGGTTGCTTTCTTCCAACTTTTGAAGTGACTCTTCAATAGATTTGTGTTCTTCAACTTCAATTTTGAGACTTTTAACTTGTTCTTCAAGAGTATTGGAATGGATCTTCTCACCCTTGAGCTCTTTTATAAGATTGATTGCCTCCTTAGAAAATTCTTCTATGGTCAACCCTTTTTCTTCATTGTTTGATACCTCTTGTTTTTTGTGCTTGGCCATAAACAATACTCTCTCATTAGCTTCTTCTTCACTGTCACTATCTTCATCGGATGATGAGTTATCTTCTTTAGAGAGAAAGTTCCATTTGAATCCTTTCTTCTTACCTTGGTTGTTGAATTTCTTAAAGCCTTTCTTTTTTGAGTTTCCATCACTTTTGTTCAGACATTTTGCTGTGAAATTCCCAACTTCACCACAACCGAAACATATCAATGGAAGTTTACCTTTGAATTTTCCCCTACCAATTTTTAGTTTTCTCGTAAAGTAAGAATATTCTCCATCTAAAAAACCTTCTTCATCATCTCCCTTTTCTTCACACTTACAGGTGCAAGTCTTTTCCTTTGAAGGTTGTTTGTCCTTATTGGTTTTCTTAGATGCAACAAACATAGTTTCTAGATGCAAAGTACCCTCTTCTTCATCAAGTCTCATTTCATATGCTATGAGAACTCCATGTAATTCCTCCTTGCTAAGTTTGGCCATATTTGCATTGTATTCTAAGGTTGATACCTTTGGGTTGAATCTTCTTGGTAACATTCTAAGAATCGTTCGTAGAATAGTCTTCTCGTCAACAAGCTCTCCCAATCCTTCCAAAGTGTTGGTTATTTCATTAACATGTTGGAAGTATGGTACAATTTTTTCATCTTCTTTCATTCCGAGTTGATCAAATTTTTCTTTGTAGATTTGAAGCTTTGCTTCTTTGACATTTGTGTCACATGCATATATATTCTCAAGCTTGTCCCATACATTTTTGGTGGTTTTACAACCTAATACCTTATGATAAGAAGATTCAATAAGTCCACTGATAATAATATTCTTTTCTTTTGCATCATTTACCAAATTCTTCTTACCTTGTTCATCCGCAGTTGGTGTAAAGCCATTTTGAACAATTTCCCATACTTCGTAACCTTGTGCCAAGAGATAGACCTCCATTCTTCCTTTCCAGAGTGCATAATTATTTTCATTTAACAAAGGTACACCATTTTTGGTATGCTCCATGATCTCTTTCGAGTTGTTAAACTACTATTAAAGGAACCAAGCTTTGATACCAATTGTTGGAGATACTGGTTGGGGGGGGGTGGTTGAATTAGTATTCCTTTCAATTAACATTATTATTAATCTTTCAGAGCATTAGTTAATCTTCAATTGTTATCATTTTTTGTACAATGATAGCATTAAACAAAAGGAACGCAAATGCACATAGTTTTTAAGGTGGAAACCCCCTCCAGGACAAAAACCACCTGAACGCTTTTCCAATTGAAAATAAAGCTCCAACTTTCTAGAATCTAGAAAATCATTCTTCTCCACCTCCCACTGGGTGGACGCTCCAACGCCCGAGATTCTTCAATAGTCAATTGAATGGATGCCCCAACACCCAATGAGCTACAATTCACCCTAGAACCACCCTACCACCCTAGAGTTTTCACAGGCTTGAACCTATTGGTGACTTCATGCACCGGCCTAGCACCACCCTATCACCCTATAGAAGAATAAAAGAAGAATGGACTCCTGTATCAAGGAAAATGGTCCACTTTACAATGATATAGAATGATGTAAAGGAAGAAAACACACTAGACCATAACCCCAACTATGACACAACCACATAATGATGATCCTAGACCTCTCGACACTACTTCTTCAACTCTTGGCAAATAGACACTTGTATAACTTTTACAATGATGATTTTACAATGACTTTGTACAATGATACTTTTACAATGACTATATGTAGTGCTGTCCACTTGAAGACTTCATGTGGTGAACTTCTTGCTACTGTTTTGCACCTTGATTGTTGCTCTTGTCATGCTAACCTTTCTCACTCTTCAGAACATTAGATTATGCATTGATTCTTCTCTTGATGAATATATAATACCTGCAAAAAGTCTTCAAGGAAATACCCATGACATGATAATAGAAAAACTTACCTCATCCTGCAGAGCATATGTCAGTGCTAAACAAAAACAACAAATTAGAATACAAAGAACCTAATGCAATTAAGAGATGAACATGCATATACAGAAGATACTTACTTGGAGCTTACCTCCATTGCAACATTTTGCTACACCATGCTCTTTGCTGCCCTAGAAAGTATGGTCCTTTGCACCCCTTGACAACACTTGATCTAGTTTTTTTCTTGCCTTCTAGAAGTACGATATTGAATCTGATGTATCTCTGGGATTTCAAATCTCCAATACGTGATCTTCAATATTGTAGTATCCCTCTGAGTCTTCTCTCCAATGCCATAGGTGTGACTCAATTTGGATTCTTCAAGACAAAGTTATGCCTAATCTCTCACAATGACCTAATTATGGACTAGTTCAGTAGATCGAACTTGTACGACGTGCCACGTGTCATTGTTTCCTCCTTCAGCTCTAAAATTGATACACAGAAAACAAAAGTCCGTGCACTATCTGCCAGTCCACTTTTCAGAGAGAGAGTTATGACGATTTTCCCAAGGTTACCTCTTAGAGATGAAATTCGGGAGACTGCAAAAACCCTAACTTCCACAGATCATATCTCTGAAAATGTAGTGAACCATGATCTGAAATTCAGTCACCACGTTCATCAGGATTTCAGCTCAAATGGGTTTTAATTTCAACATCTAAGACTTCTCATAAATAAAGTTATAGCGAAAACTCCACGATCACTACTTTTGGAGGATATATGAGTTACTTTTTATAGAGTTGAGATGGGCTTCTATAGAGAATGTTGGAGGGATTTTAGGAGCTTAAAAAATTATTAATTATTGACTATTCAATGACCAAAATCAATGATAAATGCCATGCCACACCCCATTTTTGGTATCCTAAATTGCCCTATTTTCTACCCCATTTCCATCAAAATCAACCTCTATTTTATCTCAATAAAAGACCCTTCTTTCCTGCACTAGTACAAGATAGTTACCCATTCCTACACAGGCTCACATTTTATATTAAGATTTATTACATCACTTTATTAATCATTTTATATGGATTTCATGCCTATTTACATACTTCTTGTAACTCATATTAATTTCCTAGAGTAATCATGGAACTTAGTATTAATTATGAATGAGTGTGACTAGTGTAGGTAGATTCCTGCACCGCCATGAAGACTATCTAAGATTTCTGAGAAGCCAAATCTTCCACAAGGATGGGTCTTGATCCTTGACTCCGAGTCTAGCTGCTGATGAACTGAAGCAGGGTAACGGGTGGCATGCAATCAAGGAATATTTTCCAAAGTTAGGTTACGGCCAAGTGAAATTCATGTGTATTATAACTATTGGCCAAGTTTGTAATTTTGGTTTCTAAGTCTGTTCGGCCGAAAGGCCTAAACAAGAAATGTCTATAATTAGTGAAAATGGCTAGATCTGAAAGGATATATAAGATATATAGCATAGGTAGGAGTAAGCTAGCGAACCATCGATTGTAATTTTGTTTTAGGTAATCTGGTTATCACCTCGGCTCTGGGGCTGGATTGCTCTGTTATGTATATTTTCTGAATCGAGTAATACAAGAGAATTGCCATGATTTGCATACACGTCATCTAATTTATCTTTGATGTATATTTGAAGTGCTGAGCTTTTTTATTCCTTAGAAGGGGAATGATATGGTTTGGCTAGGGCCCAACCAACCCAGCTCATTTACCCCTCTCGCTTTTGCTATTCGGAAAGACAGTGTGGATATTTCTTTTGCAGCTGTGTAATGTTATAGTTTTAATCATTATTTTTCAAGTTTTGATTTAAAATATCTTTTGTAGCTAACGTGTGAAACGGATCGGTGGTTTGAGAGTTAGCTGTGTTTACTTTGTTTATGAAATATCTTTCTTGCATTTTCTTTACTCTCAATCTCTATTTTAACTCATTTTTTATTGGATCGAGCAAGGAACTCTTTCTTGCACCAGTGCATGCGGTTGCCTGCACTTTGGTTTAATCATTCATTTGCAGCAAACAGTGAATCACTTACCTGCATATTATTTCCAGTTATTTTGCAAGTGGATGATTCATTAACTTAGTAACTATCTTCAATATTAAAAGTACATCTTTAGAGGATCTAGAAACAGTTGCATAAAATTACCATAAACATATTATACTTGCAAAGAACAAAAGCATTTTGAATGGATTATTAAAGTTAGTTAACACATGCAAAACACTTAGAACTGTTTGATTCTTTTGAAGTGCTTTTATTTCATGAATTTTATTTCCTTTGCAAGGTTTAATGAATTGAAGCATTTCCTTTTTCACAGATAATTTACTTCAGAATTTCATTTACAGTTGCAATTCTTTTTCAGCACATCTTTCAGTCCTTTCAAAAGTAATTTGGAAACTGGGTGAAGGAAGCTTTGCCTCAGTGCAAGAGCTGGTCTCTTGTCACAGAAACATAGTGCTCTGAGCCTTGAGGCTTAGAAAACCTTCACTAAGACATAAGTATTCAATAAGGAAGGTCACATATACTTTTGCACAAAGATATTGTACCTGCACTAGTGCAAGCAGATTGCAATAGTGCAAGGACAGGTTGTTTGTGTGGAAGGAAGATCAGAAGGAAGACAAAATTCTACAAGGGCCCACTTGTCAGACTATTAGCCATCCATCTGAAGATGAACATAGCATTTCTTTCCAGCATTTAATATTTTTTCCATTGTGTGGAATTTCTTTACTTGATTTACATGCAAATTGTCTTTTACATTCCAACACTAGAGTTTCTTTGGTGTCAATTACCTTTCTGATTGTCTTCATCTAATTCTACAAAGGACTTCCTTTAAGAAGTAGGATTAGGAGTAGGAAAAGTTCATACCATTTCTAGCATTTCCTATGCTTTGTCTCTAAGTTTACGAAACCCTCAGGTTGACAATTAAGTGTTGAGTAGTTTGCTCAAGTGCAATTCCTTCACCCAACACCCATGGGGTTTTAGCCCACTAATTGGTGTTACTAACTTCAATATTGAATAATTTACAAACTGTGAGGAATTACGAGGAGAGCTATATACCGATAGAAATATATTTTTGAGTAGAGTATTCCTATAATGGTTATGAGACGAGAAACCATGAATGATGATGCCCAATGTGCCATGGAAGTTCAGGGTCATCCTTGGTGCTTCTTTGATTGACATCAATGACAACCTCATATCATCTTTAGATCAATAGGAATAACCATCTAATAGAGAAAACATTTCAGACCCTGATACAATTTGTAATATTTTTTCCATGGATGGCATGGGGTAGTTTTCCTTGTCCGAGGCATGATTGAGATTTCGAAAATATATACAAAAGTAGATCTCCCTGGACTTCTAACTCACCGAAACCAGATTTGACACCCACGTTGAGTGTCACACTCTATATATGATCCAGGCATCCAACAATATTCTCAATTATTTATGAATAAGAGGCTCAAGATTTGTATGTACTTTCCTTAGCTTTTGTTGGAAAGTCTTGGCCCCTTCTTGATCGGTATCACATGCTAAATGATTTGTGTGTCATATATCTTAAGTTCATCATACATCCATGTGAAGGCATCACGGTACTGCTTGAATAAGCAGATAAAGGCTTGTTTCTCTTATGGTGTGCAACAAGTACCGATATTGACATATTTCAGATCCTTATGAGTTCCCAAGTTAAGATGCTCATGCGACAGTGTGGAACTATGGGTCTTAGCATTGATCGTTCCCCAAAAGTGATTCTGAAGGTCATACAGTTTTTCCAATGATACCACACCCTTGGGGTTGAGGTTTCCTTTGCTTACACTGGTTGCATCCTGCAATTCCTTTTCATGCTCGTTCTCATCGGTCGATGTGTCTTTAAATATGTCGTTGTTCTCCATGAAGCACAGTATCTACTGGTCATCATAAAAAATGTGTAAATTAGTGGTATTGTCAGGGACAAAAGGCTTATAAATAATTTCAACAAAAAAATCGTCCCTCAATGGTGACAACCTAACAGTGACATTTCCTAATGCATCCGTAGTTGCGTTATGCATTCTTGCAACAAAAATAATATTGAAATCTTGTAAATGTGAAATAAGATGCCATACCTCTTGTTGATAGCCTCTAAGATGAGGTGACACACAATGTATGGTGTTACGTACCTATCGCACAACAATTTATGAGTCACCTACCACTTTCAAGATGGAAACATTAAGGTCAATGTGCTTTTGTAAGCCCAAGATGAGTGCTTCATACTCTGCAGTGTTGTTCATGTGGCTAGAGATCAAATGCTTTCTTTGCAATAGGTCTATAAAACACAACTAGCTCCAGAGCCCTCCTGCATTTTGGAACCATCAAAGTACATAGTCCAAATATCATATGTGCAGGGACTGGGAACTACACTAGTACTACTGCAACTACTGCTAACTATACAAAGTTCATTATCACCATTTTGACAAGGAAGGAGATACGACTGTGTATCTAGTGGAACTAGGGATGGTTATGCAAGATAACACCCTAGTTGAGTTTCAAGGACGAAAATTCTGAAAAGTAATTTTGCGAAAGTCATCAGTTCACTATGTCCATTCAAGGGAGTGACAGTATGTTTCATATATATCTCTGATTCTACCCAGATCTAATTATTTATGCCCCTATACGGAAACCATAAGTGCAACCAGTCTATGGCAAAGTATCCTTGTAGCTTGCAAGACCAATATCTTCTCAACAACACTTTGTATGCTTCCGGAACGTCCACAATCACTATGTTGATACATTAGTGGACTCATCCATCGGATGATAAGCGGATGATGACGTCTCTAAGTTCACCAATTTCTTAAACATGAGTCTTGTCCAACTGACTGATCTATGCATATGTTTTTTTACCATTTAGCATTGATTTTCTTGGCAACAGACAATGGCATTATGTTCACCAATGCACCAGAGTCAACCAAGAAATTGTGTACATTGAAATTGAATATTTCGAAAGTTAACAAGAAACATGGGCATAATGTATTTGCATTCATCATTAATGCATTGACTACATATTCAAGAGAACCATGAGACTTACAAGGTCCCTTGTTTGAAGAGGTAGCATTACCTGTGGAGGCCTTCCCAAGTTCACGTAAGAGGATGTCCCACTGGCTCATGATCTTTGTTAATTCAAACATTGAAATGTTTGCACGAACCTTATTCATGTCATCAACCATGTTATAGTCCATGACGGGAAGAATAACTGAGGTGTCTGGGGATGTAACTTGGTTTGTGGTTTCCAGACCGATGGTTTTGTCCTTATTGTTGTCAGAAACACTTTTCATTGAGATTTGTTTCCCAGACTTTCTCTGAGTGTTTTGTGCTGAGTTGGCTGGTGGGTTGATTTTCCTTAACATATTTTATTTTAATTTCTTCTTCAAAAACTCAATTTTAGTGGATGTCCCTTGGCTTCTCAAGTTGTACCAATTGGTCTGCTTCTGGGTCGGACCATCACTCAGATGCTACTTATCAATAGCAATCTTTTGGGTTGTGAGTATATAGTTAAATATGTTCATTGCATACCTGACACTTGGCATTTTATCGGATATATTAGATTCTTCCTTTTCTTTTGTAGGATCAATCTTCTCTTCAACCAATATAGAATCAACAGGCAAGGTGCTTATCAAAAATCAACAGGTAAGGTGCTTATCAAAAATCAACTTAAAGTAACAAAGTATTCAAAACTTTACAAATATGTGACTTCAAAAATTCGAAGAAATTCTGACATGGTGTTGACGATTAGGTTAGTTTGGCTTTTCGTTCCAAATGGTCTTTGAAATGTGTTGACTGTTGGGTTAGTTCTTCCTTTATAATCTTATCCTCTTTGTTTTTTGTGACAGTAGTCTTCCTTGGAAACTTCTGAATTTTTAAGTTACCGTCACAATTTTTGCACTCGTCTCGTCTCATTATTGAGGAGCACGAGAGTAGTCAATAAAGTGGCTTCTCAGGGATGGTGACTGAGGGATAAGAGGAGGGTAGCTGTACTTTATGGTACAAGATGAAGTGGCTGTGTGTATTCAGGATATTGGATGATAACAGGGTATGTTGGGCCCTTTCTTCATGGAAATCTATATAATTGTTTTTACTCTATTTTTTATTAGATTGTTTTTGGGTTGTAAAATAATTTTAGTGTTTTAATCATAATTGTGATACTAGAAATGGATTTATTGCCATCAAAAATTGGATCTCAAATTTTAAAACTTGACAATTGTAATCAAGATTTTTCTCACATCATGGATTCAAATCTATATAATTGTTTTCACTATACTTTTTATTTAATTGTTTTTGGGTTGTAAAATAATTTTAGTGTTTTAATCATGATGGTGACGTTATAAATGGATTTATTGCCATCAAAAATAGGGTCTCAAATTTTATAACTGGACAATTGTAATCAAGATTTTTCTCAGATCATGGACTCAAATCTATATAAAAGTTTTCACTGTACTCTTTATTTGATTGTTTTTGGGTTGTAAAATAATTTTAGTGTTTTAATCATGATGGTGATGCTAGAAATGGATTTATTGCCATCAAAAATTGGATCTCAAATTTTATAACTTGACAGTTGTAATCAAGATTTTTGTCACATCATGGACTCAAATCTATATAATTGTTTTCACTATATTTTTTATTTGATTGTTTTTAGGTTGTAAAATAATTTTAGTGTTTTAATCATGATGGTGACGCTAGAAATGGATTTATTGTCATCAAAAATTGGATCTCAAATCTATATAATTGTTTTCCTTGTACTCTTTATTTGATTGCTTTGGGTTGTAAAATAATTTTAGTGTTTTAATCATGATGGTGATGCTAGAAATGGATTTATCACCATAAAAAATTGGATGTCAAATTTTATAACTTGACAATTGTAATCAAGATTTTTCTCACATCATGGACTCAAATCTATAGAATTGCTTTCACTGTACTCTTTATTTGATTGTTTTTGGATTGTAAAATAATTTTAGTGTTTTAATCATGATGGTGACGCTAGAAATGGATTTATTGTCATCAAAAATTAGATGTCAAATTCTTGACAATTGTAATCAAGATTTTTTCTCACATCATGGACTCAAATCTTTATAATTGTTTTCATTGTACTCTTTATTTGATTGTTTTTGGGTTGTAAAATAATTTTAGTGTTTTAATCATGATGGTGATGCTAGAAATGGATTTATTACCATCAAAACTTGGATCTCAAATTTTATAACTTGACAGTTGTAATCAAGATTTTTCTCAGATCATGGACTCAAATATATATAATTGTTTTCACTGTACTCTTTATTTGATTGTTTTTTGGTTCTAAATAATTTTAGTGTTTTAATCACGATGGTGACTCTAAAAATGTATTTATTGCCATCAAAAATTGGATCTCAAATTTTATAACTTGACAGTTATAATCAAGATTTTTGTGAGATTATGGACTCAAAAAATCTATATAATTGTTTTCACTGTACTCTTTATTTGATTTTTTGGAGTTGTAAAATAATTTTGGTGTTTTAATCATGATGATGACCCTAGAAAAGGATTTATCACCATCAAAAATTGGATCTCAAATTTTATATCTTACAGTTGTAATCAAGATTTTTGTTAGATCATGGACTCAAATCTATATAATTGTTTTCACTATACTTTTTATTTGATTTTTTTTTCGTTGTAAAATAATTTTACTGTTTTAATCATGATGGTGACACGAGAAATGGATTTATCACCATCAAAAATTGGATCTCAAATTCTATAACTTAACAACTATAATCAAGATTTTTCTAAATTTTTTTACTAGATTTAAAAATTTCTACTAGATTTAAAATCATGCCAAAAAATTTGAAAATTAAAATTGTAGATCAAACTATGGAAGAATAACAACTTCTATCATAAAAGCACATGCAATAATTTTGAAAATTAAAATTATAGATCATACTATGGAAGAATAACATTTATGTCATGAAAGCACGAGCTCATGCAAATAAGTACGTAACTATTCCTGCCATGGGGTGACAAATCATCCAGGCGGTGCACATCACTCATCACATACACCATATTATTCTATTCATTTGCTATCCTCTGAAATACATTCTGTGAATTGTGTTGATTCTGCTCCTATTATGGTTCCTTCTTCTCCCTAGACTTTCGATGGTTCTGGTACACATGTTGTTGATGACACCTCACTGTCCCCATCGGATAAGATTCCCCTTTCCTATGTTGACCCACCACATAAGGGTATATTACCACCTCTTCTGACGATATATGATGCCACCTCCCCTTCACACATTACGTACATCCCCACATGTCCCACCCCCTCCACCTTCCCCCACCTGTCACCCACCCATCCTCGGTGACTATGACTCGACCTAATTTGCCTATTTCGCCCATATATTCCCCTACCAATTTGGTGAATAGTGATATAGAATTCCTGCTCCAAAAGAAGACCTTGGATGTTTGTAGTTTCACGATTCAAAACCACCTAGCTCATCGTCACCCCATATTAGTGCCACGTCAGCAGACAACATCACTGTCTTTCGGAAACAAAGTAGTGATAGTAGACATTTTAGAGGGTGCACTCGGCCTCTACCTTTTAGTCCATCTGACCCACTTGCACTTGCACTTTTAGTCCATCTCTCCTCGGGCCCTTAAGAAAATATGCCCACTCTTGGGCTATCATGAATTTCATCCCTTCTATGAATATATGAGGTCTAGGGGCTGCTCCTAAATACTTGGACCTCAAAGAACTCTTCCTTTTGACTCATCCCTATATCATCCTTCTTCAAGAAACTATGCATTCAACTCAATAGGTGATTATATATTTCAGGAAGATACTCCCCGATTGGCATATGGCAGCCGCTGATGTTGTAGGACTCTCGGGGGAACTGGTTTCTCTATGGGACCCAAGATGGGTCAATATGAAGGCTTTATCATGTTTTATGGGCATATTAATTGCTGGAAATATCAAAGGATTACCAGGTTGCATTCATATACTGAATATATATGTCCCGTATAGGGACCGGGACTCATTATGGAGAAAATTGGTTACATCGGAGGTGTTGGAACTAAAATCCCTTGTCATGGCCAGGGATCTGAATTGTACCATTGGTTTGGATGATGTTTGGGGGAGGTCGAGAAAAGTAGATGCCATGGCTGACTTGATTAAAGATATAATCGTCGACTATAATTTCATGGATATATGTCCCTCTAAGATTGTTCCTACTTGGGACAATAGAAGGACAGGTGATGGATATGTGGCAAAAATCCTGGATTGATTCCTTCTACATGAATAAATAGTTGAGAGGCTTAGGTCTGTACAATCGGGCATTATGAATAATTTTATTTCTGACCATAGACCCATTATTCTCGAATGGAGGCAAGGGTATCTCAATCACTTGATTCCATTTATGTTTAACCGCGTGTGGTTGGAGGACCCAGAATTTGATGCTCTGGTGTGGGATGTCTGGAATATGGACAAGGCACGGGATATCTCATCCATGGTGAATATCCTAGAAAAATTACGAGCCCTTAAGGTTCCGGTTAAAGCACGGGATAGGAGGAAGAGAGCCCAAATGAAAAAATATCTAAATTATATATATGTGGCCTTAGATACTTTGAGCCCACAATTGTTAATGGATAATCCCCCAGCAGCACTTAGGGATAAAATTCATTCTCTAGAAAAAAAAAAGAAAACATATCCTTCAAATTTGAGAGACTACATGGTGCCTAAAGAGTAGGGCCATATGGATTCAGGAATGGGATAGAAACACAAAAAAATTTCATAGATTTTCCAATCGTAGAAGAAAGATAAGTTCCATATGGGAGATTACTGACTCAGAAGAGAACCGGGTACAAACACAACACAATATTTGCATAGTGGTTGTCCAACATTTTGAATAGGCTTATTATCGCAGGGAGATGGACTATGCCAAGGATCAGATTTTGGGGGTGGATGTATATCCCACCATGTTTGATGATGAAGAAAACACAAATTTATATAAGACAGTCACGGGGGAGGAAATGTTTTGGGGTGCTTAAATCTTTTAAAGGAGACAAGAGCCCAAGATCTGATGGATGGATGGTTGAACTGTTCAAACATTCCTTTGACATATTTCATAGGGATCTTCTTGATATGGTGGAAGAATTGAGAATCAGGAGATATATTCATCCTCATATAAATTCAACCTACATTGCTCTCATCCCAAAAAAGGAATCCTTTGAAACATTCTCGGATTATCAACCCATTTAACTTTGTAATCTTATATATAAGATCATATCTAAGACTATTGCGGGCAGGATTAAGCACACCTTATCAGAATATATATCTTGAGAGTAGTTCGGCTTCTTACATAACAGACAGATCCACGATGTTGTGGCTATCACCCAGGAATGCATACATTTAATCCATACTAGAAAATTAATTGTTGTTGTTATGAAGGTCAACCTACAGAAGGCATATGACTACCTTGATTGGGGATATATGAGGATGGTATTACTTAAACTTGGAGTACATGTTAGGAATGTTGAGTGGATCATGAATTGCATCACAAATGTTAGATATGTTGTTGTTATAAATGGATACCCCACATGTTTTTTTTGGGCAAGATGGGGGCTCAAACAAGGTTTCTCCCTTTTGCCACTATTATTTATATTGGAAATGGATGGTCTCAACTTACATATCAAAAAAGTTCTGGAGGAAGGTCATTTTTGTGCATTGGTCCTAGGACGAGATATCGAGATTTCACATAGTTTCCTTGTAGACGATGTGCTGATTATGGGGATGATTAATAGGTTTGCATTTCTGGATTTATTTCGCATCTTTGCCAAATTTGGGAATTCCATAGGACTTATCATGAATCTACAGAAGCCTATCATTTTATATGGAACTTGTGATTTGGAGGACATTGCATACATCCATAGACTATTTGGTGTGGGGATTAGAATATTGGCGGGGGGCATGAAATACCTAGGTTATCATATCAAACCCAATAGATACAAGACAAATGACTCGATGTGGCTAGTGGATAGATTCTATAAAAATATCAGTGGGTGGGAATACAGATGTCTATCACTGGGTGGACACATCACGCTCACCCAATCGGTGATCACATAGTTGGGAGTGTACTAGGCCCATTTATACTATATTCCATGTACAATTATTAAGTATTTGAATCGAATTATGGAAAAATATATCTGTTCTGGAGTGACTACCACTACCAAATACCATTTGGTTAAGTTGGACTACATTACCATTCCAAAAAGACTAGGGGGTTGGGGGATCTTGAATTTGAGGCATTTTGGATGGGCGTTGCTGCAAAAGACATTGTGGAGAGGTATATTTGGGGATGACATATAGGGTAGTATAATTAGACATAAATACCTTAAACAAAAAGAGTTTATTGTTTGGATGCACAGGGAGTCCACTGGGACTACCTCGCAATTGGCCATATGGCTCAGTTTAAACAAAATCAGAACAAAGTTTTTTACAGAACTTGTGTTGGATATTTGGATCTGGGGATAAGATATTGATCAGATAGGACCATATTCTTGGCATGGGAAGGGACTTAAGTCTATCGGATGTACTTATCCAATGTATTAATAGTATAGGTATCTTCTTTTGGAACCAGGTCATTAGAGAATGGCATGGTTATATTCCTATCTAGAAAAGATCGTGGGAGATGGGCCTGGAGGACCATATGGCTCAAGAATGGGAGCATATCAGGACAAATATTAACTTGGTTGGTGTCAGTCAGGAAGCAGGCAGAGATCAGTTTGCCTAGGTTGGAAAGATGAAGGAAGGAGGCGTAATGGTGGCAGACATCTATAATACTCTCTACAATTAGGAGGTACACAATGAAGAGGTATGTTGGTTTTATAAGTTTTGGAAAACAAGAATTCCTATTAAGATCATATTATTTCTTTGGATTGTTTGGGAAAACAAGAATTTAACATGGGAAAACCTACAAAAGAGGAATTGGCAGGGGTTGAGGGTATGTGTACTATGCAAGAATGTGGCAAAGGACAATGTCCATATATTTTTGAGGAGCCCTATAACTATTCAGATCTAGAG
This sequence comes from Pinus taeda, assembly GCA_000404065.3. Taxonomy (NCBI): domain Eukaryota; kingdom Viridiplantae; phylum Streptophyta; class Pinopsida; order Pinales; family Pinaceae; genus Pinus; species Pinus taeda. Next base: position 145,209 of record APFE030626462.1, read on the forward strand.
TTATATTGCTCGATACATTGGTTTTCCATACAACCAATATGATAACATCACTGACTGTTTGTGCTGGTGGAGCAAACAAAAATTTCCATGGAGGACAATCCGATTATCATTGTTTTGGGAAATATGGAGATGGCTCAATAGAATTATTTTTTAGAACTATAAGGAAAATGATACACATGTGATGGCATTATTGAATGGTATACCTTTGGAAATGATCACAACAATGGCACTAAGAAGACATTAAGTAGGAAGATAGGCCCTGGAAATGACTACCCACTAGGCTTCTTTGATGGAGTGCCACAAAGGGGCATTTGTGGGTGTGGTTTCTAGATCATTAAATCAGAGGAACAAGAATACTAGGTCCACTAGGGTGCTGACAAGGGCACAAATATGAAGGCTAAAGCCATGGCCCTATGGGGTCTCCTTTGGTTTTCATCTTATCTAAACATTCCTTCCATTCACGTATATGGATATTCACGAACTATCATTGAACATGTACAGGGAAACACAAAAATATATCAACCAATGCTACATGGCTGGCTCAGACAAATTGAGAACCTTTGGGGCTCTCTTAGAGACTCAATGATTCAGCATATTGGATAGGAATTTAACCAAAATGCAGACAACATGTCTAAAAAAGGGCTAAAGGATGCATTGGACGGGATGCATATAGAGATTAAGTTGGGTGACAACACAGCAGTTGGAAAAGTTTTTTTATTTTTTTAATTTAAATTATGTTTTATAGGGATGACTTGAGAATGTTAAAATTATAAAATAAAAGCTTTTTGGCTTTTTAAAAATTAAATGGAAATTTGTTTTAAATATAATTATTTAAAAAATATATAATATTGTTTATACATGATTAATTATTATTTTAATTAAAAAAATGTAATATTTTTTGTTAACATAAAAATGCTTACTTTTTATAATATGAAACTTTTACATCACATATATAATAATAAATTTGACTTTGGAATTTTGAGCTTAACAAAAGTGAAAAAATATGGAAAGTCATCTATATGAAAATTTAAAGATGAGGTATTGTCTTATTATTTTTTATATTTATACCCTTTTAATTTAGTAGTTAAAGAGGGATATTAAAAATTTAATGATGAAAGGATTATTATTTTTATTTTTAAATATGATGAAGAAAGTAATTTTTCAATTTATATGATAATTATTATACTTTTTCTAGTTAAACTGTAGCAATTGATATTGAAAAAGAATTTTAGTCTATGGCTTGAAATTTATGATGAGAGACTTAAGGAGCACAGAGTTTTCAAAGTTATCCTTCATCATTAAACCACTTAATCACTCTTACAATTATCAGTGAAGATTGTTGAAACAACAAAGGTAATTTTTTTTTCTATTTTGAAGATTTCACAAAATATTTTGGCTCGATTATTAGAGATAACCTTTGGAAGAGGTTAAAAGATATTGGGTTTCCCATTGGGTTGGGCACCATATTAATAAGTTTATATAAGAGGATCATTGCCAAGATTAGAAATAACAAGCATTTATCACCTACTATTTGGGTACCTTTATTAACAAGTTAGAGGATTATTTGTTATCAATATGATATTGCCTTCTTAACAATGAACTCTTTTGACCTTGACAAACCATTTAGCATTCTAAAATATTTTTTGTACTAACTGTAGGATGCCTATGAATATAAATAAAACAAAGGAAATGATTGCTAAATTGAAGAAAATCGTATACTCAATTTTTTGTCTTGAATAATAGTAGGTTGTAAGGGGTCCACTTCTATATGTACACCATAATTTATTTTTATCATAAGCTGAATTGAAACTACAATGTTAATAAAATAACCAATGGATGTTGGAAAGTTCATTTTAGTAACAATGGTAAAGTTACAAAATTTTGGTTTTTGGAAAAAAAATAAGGTTCTCATTTTCATACCCTTGTCACCCTAATTTTTCTATATAACTATGATATTTGGGGTTATAATATTTTTAAGAAAACTTTGATGAAAATTTAATAGGTGCATTGGAATTTTAAAGTAAATAACATTAAAATTAAATATAATACATGTTATCTAATCCTCTTTTTGCAAGTTGGGGTTTTTTTCCATTGGGAATAAGGTTCTGATTAGGCATTTATTGTACAATCATAAGTTAGGTAACACATAGTATGAGATGCTTCCTCACATTGCTTCAAACATCAATAAAAAAAACTCAAGGCTTGAAAGAGGTTGGACAGGTGATATAGCGACATCCTACTAGAGATCAACATTGTTAAAGGCATTTTAATAATTAAGTATAAACAAATATTTGTAACCACAAGGAGATTGAGAAAAAGAGAATGCTGAATTTCTATTCCAGACTCATCAACCCAACTTAGAAGATCAAAATTATCTTTTTATTTTTCAACCTATTGAACTCAATTTATAATTTTTAATCTACATTTTTATTTAAGCAAAACATCATGGATCTTACGACCACCTTTATCTCAAATATCAATCATCCTCTACTAAACCTTGAAAATTTGACTAGCTATGAAATATTACAACCTAGAGGACATAATTTCGAAATTTTAATGTATTTTATGGTCTTAAAAAATAAGCACTGTCATATTTATGTCTCTCATATTCATGTAATTGTAAATTTATGAGAAAAAAATATGAGAAAACATCATTTTTGTATTTTATGATTATGAAAATTCATATAGTTTCATGCACAATAGGTAATTGTAAAATATGATAGAAAATGGTCAGTTCCATTGCTATGCATGTTGTTCATGTGATATAATAGTTGACAAATTGCATTGGATATTTGTTAATTGGGTTTAGCTAGGGTGATTGCGATCAATAATTTGTATCCTCCTCAATCATGTTCAATTCCATTAAGTGACATGTTGAGATCATGTCGAGCTTTGTTGTTGTATGGTCTTGAGCCCTATAGAATATCTTACCTTTTCCTATAGGCCAGAGGGTGGGGTGATTTCTTACATGGAAAAAAATATTGCATTAGATATTTGGTTAAATTAAGTTGATTATTTGAAGTAATTGGGCTCATGTTCAGATTTGTTGTTGTATGGTCTTGAACCCTATAAAATATCTTACCTTTTCCTACAGGCCAGAGGGTGGGGTGCTTTCTTACATGGAAAAAAAATATTGCATTAGATATTTGGTTAAATTAAGTTGATTATTTGAAGTAATTGGTTTGTTTTATATCCCCATAGGAGTGGCATATGATGATGTCATATCTCATTAAATTGGCACAGATAAGTGTTCAAGGAAATAACACCCCACATACTTGGCATTCAAATGGATAAATGGTTCATGCATTTTCCTTGATGATGGACAATTAAGGCTAATATAGCTTGCTCTATCTGGGAGGTAGAATTCTTGGTATCACTTCCTTGAAATATCTTATTTTCATGGAAATTCATTACAATTAAGTTGTTCCTTTAACCTTTATATAATTTGGATTTCTTCTGGTGTTTGAAGGTTACAAACATTTTTTGGTTGGTTAGATTTTCCCCCTTTTTATTTTTCCCTTTGCTTCTATTGGTTTGCTAGATTTTATTTTTCCCTTGGGGGGTAAGGGGAAGTAGACTAAGGTTTCTTTTATGGGGTACCCTACTGGCATCATTAATCTTTGGTGGTTTTGGAGGATAAATTCAAATTTCCTAGGTTGGAATTGCATAACAAGAGTGGCATTTTTCACAGTGGTTAAGGAAGATTTCTTCTTTGCCCCTACCTGGGTCTCCTTGGTACCCCTCTATCCCCTTTAGTTCTCTATTTTTTCATTCAAGTTTTGGAAGGCTTGGTTGTGGCATTCCTCTTTCTCCAAGTTCGCCATCTTATTTTTATTTCCCCAATGCCATGTATCCAATCTCCCTTTGGGTTTTGAGGTTGTTGGCTGGTTGAACCACGCTATGGTTCTCAAGCATAATTAGCAACTAATATCTCAAGAGAAAGGAATGTTGTTAGCACTCCCTTGGAAGTGTGGAAAGAGATTAATAAAGCAGAAGAGAAGGAAAGGATTGACCATAGATTCATCTCTGATGAAGAGATACAAGCAGAAGTGGGAAGTTGGATTCATGAAACAAGAATTGCATGGACTCAATAGACAAGATATATGAATAGTATCAATCTATATTGGAAATTAAAGACCATCATGGGAATTTGTTCTGTCAAAAGATTGGAGACACTATAGGAGATTTTCTTGAGAAAAAATGAAACTCAAAGAAAAATTAGGAAACTAGATGAAAAGGTTACTCTACTAGCCAAAAAAGTGGTAGACTCGGAATTCATAAATTATGATGAAAAAGTAACAGCTCTAATCACCATCTAGGTGGATTCACCCTCAAATTGAATGAATATTTGTAATTTCTTTGGTATTTTGTTTCAATGGAAACAAAGCTACTAATAATGGAAAGTAAAGTCTTCGGACTTCTCATAGTCTTCTAAATATCATGAAGATGTTAGCTAGCATTGAATACAAGATTTCTCATATTCCAATAGTATGGATATGAGATATTTTCCTATGTTACTAGTCTGGTTTCCCTAGCAGCAGACTCATAGAAATGGAAACAATGTTGTCTTTCTTTTTTGCAACTCAATAATATAAAGATATGCACAATCTTACACAAAAAATAGGTTTGTTTTGTAGTTATATTTTTATGTTACAAATGATTGAAGAAACGTTTTTCTAGGTCTTCGTGGTTTTTAGGAGTTCAAAGTTTAGGAATATCAATATGTAACAAATATTTTGAAATGGATATTTAAGTTGGACATATTTAGGACATTTTAAGATGAATAAATTTCAGCCTCCAACTTCATAATATTGCGAAGATGACAAAATCTTCCATTTCATAATATCTTAGGAATTACTTAACCCATATATTAGTTGGTCCTTATTTTAGTAATATTCATTTTCTTCTTTATACTAATTTAATAAAACTATATTTTGATATTTTACATTAAGATTAATGACTTCTTTATAATATATAAATACAATAAAAAATAAATATTAAAAAAATAATAAAAAATCATTATCAATTATATTTAAAAAAATTATCCATTTATTAAATATTTTTAACTTTATTTATCTTATTTTATTTTAGATTTTAATAATTTAGCTGTAATTTTATTTACATATCATTTTGGGAAGCAAGCTAAATTAAAATCAAGGTAGTATTTGGTTATGAGATTAAAGATAAATGTTATTAGAAAGCATACAACTCTATTTGAGGTAGCTTTAACAATGACCATAGGGGTATTGGTTTTCTTGTAAATACTATCTAGGTTGAAACCACCTTGTCATCTTGTAGTAATACCTAAATTATTTTGTGTTAACTTAAAGCTCATATTTCTCATTTGTAAGGAAATAGGTTAATGACCCAACACTCAAAAACATCTAACAAGAGTGATATTTTCCCTCAAACACCTAGTAAGTCATTTCGAATGGTGTGGTTTTTCTTAAATAATGGTGATGAATCATGTGCATTTATGAATACTAACCAATAATAATTTTCCTCATTACAAATATAATAATAAATTACAATGAATTTTACTATCTTAAAGGAAATAATAATAATAAAAAAATATCGTCATGGATAAGGTAGACACCCAATTAGTGTATAATACCCCCTTGTTTGTAGGGCAATGGACCCACCTCCACATAATTAGTGGATTGTTAAAGTCTATGGAGATGTAGATAATCTACCCCCACTTTGGATTTGAATCCATGAGCTATTAGGAAGATATACATATTTTTAACCATTAGGGCCACTCAAGCTATACATAATATAATTTCAGGGTCATGGCCATGTCAGACTCCAAATTGTTGTATGGGACCCTCTTGTTTGTGGGACAAGGGACCCACTTTTGCAAAGAGATTTAGCTGATAAAGTTTATGGAAATATACATACTCTACCCCACTTTGGATTTTAACATGTGAAATTTTAGGGGGAAACACATGATATTAACCTATTGACATTGTTGGACCTGCCAACATGTCAAAGGATCTCCCTAGTAAGAAGTCCCAACTAGACCTCAGACCATTTGGAGTAGGAGTTCTAACAGTGGGTAGTAAAGTAGTGCCTTGAACGTGGTAGCGCTAAGAGGCAAGTATGATAAATTTGTTAGAAGCAAGTATGTGACCTTGCAGCAAGTCAAGTGAGATGCATGGGGGCTCTAACACATAGAGGAGAAAATGAAGTGTGCCCCTTAGAAGGCTGTAATAGTATGCATCCTAAAAAGAACACACGATCAGAATGACATCATAAAATGGAAAGTAGAATAGTCCGCAAACCAAATTGATGCGTTAATACAACAACACGTGTTCAACAAGATTCATACAATTGCATACAAAATAGTTCATACACAAATGCATAATTTAAATAGCATACATTGCTAAAGCAGCCAGAATAGTCCAACTACAATAACAACATATGCATGAAAACATGTTGGCTCTGTTATATTATTAAGTGAAATTTCCATCTATACATACACCATTGATAACCACTAGCCCCAATAGTAGAACATTATAGTCAACACCACCTGCTCCTCCAAAGAGATGTACTCGCTCTACATTGTGGAGAAGCCAAGGCTTGTCAAAATACTCTCCAAGCCTTTTCTAAGAAATGCCTAGCCAAAAGCTTGGCTCCCAAAAGCCTCCACTATGAGTTATGAGGTTGTATATATAACAAAGGGTGAGGTGACCCTTGATAGTCCCCTTTGACTCTTTAACTACTCTCATGACTTTTTAACTCCTTTACAAATAATTCTTTACATTACATAGTGATTGTTCCCACTCCACTAATGACACTTGGAATTTCACTTACAATATATTTACAAATAATAATACAATTTCCACATATACCCATGTGGGAAAAAATAGGCTTGAGTCAACCTAACAAGACAAACATCATCACTCGGAGGCTTAGAGAAAGACAAACTTGACAACATCCTCTTGATTTTCTTTGGTGACGAACTGATACCAAGATTGATATTGTGTTATTGTGTCCCCATACTATTTGGTGATGTCTTTATGGAAACAGACTCTTGCCTCCATGGGTTCTAGGTATATGGTTCTAGAACCTTTGTCCAACTCATCTTGAAGCATGAACAACATGTTGGCATTATGATACATATGTTGTACTTGATGGCAACCCACTCATCTCAAATGATAAATTATAGTGCAGCAAAGTTCATGCACTTTCATGCAGAGAAAAGTTCCTTTCATGCAGAGAAAATTTCACGCACTTTCATGCAGAGAAAAGTTCACGCACTTTCATGCAGAGAAAAGTGCATGCACATGAGAAATCTTATGGTTGGTTCATGGTATTAGTCCAACAGTTTTTGATCCTATGGTTTTAGTCTGTGCTATTGTATCCAAAAGAATTGAACCCAAGTATTGGGTCTGTGGTATTGTTTCTCAATGGTTTTGGTCCATGGTTTTGAGTGAGGCCTAGCCTATAAAAAGGAAAGGAGATCATTTGGCTAATCACAAGTGTTGAAAATCTTAAGAAGAGC
>APFE030626462.1:165188-208518 GCA_000404065.3 Pinus taeda
ATTGCTTTGTCTACAACTGAAGCAGAATATGTGGCTGCTGCATCTTGTTGTACACAACTCCTTTGGATGATGCAAACTTTGCAGGATTTTTAAATCACTTGTACTCCACCTATCTCCATCTTATGTGATAATACAAGTGCAATCAGCATTTCAAAGAACCCAGTCATGCATTCAAAGACCAAGCACATACCAATAATCAAGTATCATTTTCTCTGGGAACAAGTGCTGGAACAAAAGGTCAAATTGGAGTATGTTCCCTCCAAGGAACAAGTTGCTGATATACTCACCAAACCATTGCCCAGGGAGACATTTGAATACCTCAGAAATAAGCTGGGGGTTGTTGATGCATCATCCTACTGTTGAATCTTGTCTGTTGTACACAGGTGGATACACGTACATTTTTCGGTCTATGTGGGTCGAATGGGTCTATCAGAGATCATATGGAACAGGTTCAGGGGGAGCATATATTCTTCTAATGATGCGTTGTTGGCATTATCTTAGAAGTCCTTGGTTTGATTTCTCAAGAGTTTTCTGGTGGAGTAGATCAATGTGCTGGTCTGAAGGTTGATTCTGCTGATAGTTGTTCTTGTCTCTATGTCATGTACTTCTTTTCATATCAAGGTCATGTAACGACCTATTTTGGTTTCCCCACTATGTCTGGGATGAATAAGTTTTATCTATCTAGTGTATTCCCACTTGGATGGGATATGGATGTATGTATGAGTCTTGATGATAGGAAGGTTACTTATAATGTATGGAGTCATGTTCTTTCTTGTAGAACATCTTTTGCAGACAGCATTTCAGCATAGAGCATATACAAAGGGGGAACTCATTCAGAGTTTTCCGCAGGTACTCAGGGGGAGTATGGTAGTCCGCCCCTTTGCCCTTGATGTCAAAGGGGGAGAGTGATTGGTTGTTGTTGCCATCAAGTCCAAAGGGGGAAATTGTTGGCATTATGATACATATGTTGTACTTGATGGAAACCCACTCATCTCAGATGATAAATTATAGTGCAACAAAGTTCACGCACTTTCATGCAGAGAAAAGTTCACCCACTTTCATGGAGAGAAAAGTTCACGCACTTTCATGCAGAGAAAAGCGCATGCACATGGGAAGTCTTATGGTTGGTTCATGGTATTAGTCCAACAGTTTTTGATCCTATGGTTTTGGTCCGTGGTATTGCATCCAAAAGAATTGAACCCAAGTCTTGGGTCCGTGGTATTGTTTCTCAATGGTTTTGGTCCATGGTTTTGAGTGAGGCCTGGCCTATAAAAAGGAAAGGAGATCATTTGGCTAATCACAAGTGTTGAAAATCTTAAGAAGAGCAAGATTTGAATTTCTGATAATCGGTTGGTGAGACATAGTTGAATCTGAATCAAGGAGAAACCGGAACATTATAAGTCAGATCTACTGAAGAGTTGGGACCCCTTTGACACATGAACGGATTTGTGATTTCGACAAACTGGGGTATGTTTGAGAACTGATAAACTATCTAAATCTGGAGGTGTGCAGGAGCGGCAACGGCGCAATGCGGAGGTGCGCAGAACCAGAGAAGAAGCAAGTACGGAGGTACGCATAAATGTTGTAATTTAATATAGAATGTGTCGGCCTACCCATGGTCCGCGAACCATGGGAATATATAAATAGAGTGAGGCTCTAAGTGTAGAAGTCAGTTTAGTCTTGATCTTAAGGGATATGGGTTTATGAATGTGATATTTTCTCTGATTCTGTAAGTCCGTGTCTTGGGTTGTAGGAGTAGGAAGAGGCTCTACAACTGTGTGTGCAGAGGCCTCGTAGAGTCCACAGCTGTGTGCGTAGACCCCTGCAGCTGAGTGTGCAGGGTAGAGTTGCGATTGTAAGGGAACATAAGGATAATAAAAGCTAAGTTGATTCTGAAATATTATGCATCTATTCGTAGATCTATATGTTTATGCTTCTGTTATATGTTTATGGATCTCCTTACAGTTTATGATTGCGCACACTTGTTATGAATGTTGAATGATTGATAAGAATATTGGGCCCTCAAAATTAAGTTAAGATCTATAATAATAACATAGTAAGGATAGGGGATCTAGATCATTCCTCTTCACAAAGCTACGCAAAGGTCAAACAACTGCACAGTGTGAGCATGCAAGATCATTTTCAAACTTCCCAGACTTCATCAAGACATCCCTAGGGTGCGGAAACCTAGTTCCAGCACCCTCCCATACTACCTCTGGTGAGACCTCAGTCCACGCACCACGGACTATTGCCGAAAAGGCGGGTAGTTTCAGGATTTGTTTGGTTAAATCACTTCTAAACCTAGGTTAGGCCTTAACAAGCCAACAAATGGTTCCATTTCCGAGACTGAGATTTGCCTAAAGGATGTCTGATGTCCGAACACTGGAATCCTTTAGGGAAGGAAATTGAAGATTAATTGGATTAGAAGCTTCATGAGTTTGTGACACTGGAAAACAAAACTCCATAGATATTCGAGAAGAGGTGCCTGGATCACTATGTATATACGGAAATCCACGAGATCTTCTTCGCATCCTTCTCTTCAGAGCTGTATGATTGGATCGCGACGTTAGCCAACAACCAGGGGAGGCATAAGCTTGATCAACCAATAGTGTGGACTCCGAAGTTAGTGCACAAAATAGAGGCATCAAAAGATAATATCACGGGCCATGGACCACTGGCTCGACTAGATAATAGGTGGTTTATCACTGAGTTCGCGATACACACAACCGTGAGCTATATCGAAGTAGAAAAATGTTTTCTCAAGGGACCACGAGGTAGGTACATCAATCCCTAAATACCTGGATTAAGATATTGTTTGTGAAAAGTGGGTTATGTGAATACATTAATGATTGGAACAACGCAGTGCGGAAAGATCTAAAAAGGGATTGAGGGATTAGGGAACAACCCTTTAATTTCACCTTCACGAGAGAGCGAGGAAGAGTGCACTCAAGTTTCTCTGAGAAGTGCGGTTAGTTTGATAAGGCAGCGTATTCCGTAGTTATCACCTCCACTTACAATGTCACCTACTTCACCTACTTCACCTCCATCTTCACCCACCCCACCTCCACCACCCCCACAGTTTATCATGGTGAGCGTGATCAAGCTACCCGTATTCAAAGGAGTAGGGAATGAGGATCTGGACTAGTTATGGTTCGTGGTAAAAGCAGTGTGGGAAGCACAAGGGGTCATAGATGACAACATTAAGAAGGCCACATTGGTGAGTGCACTGCAGGATCGTGCGCTAACATGGTATATCAAGCACTTGAATGATCACCTAAATGTAGGAATAACGGAGATCCAGGATGTGTTGAACAAAGAATTTAGTCGCCGGAAATCAGAGACACAATCAATCATTGGATTTAAAGAGATCACAATGCTTCTAGGTGAGACCTCGTGGGATCCGGATCAAAGACTAAAGGCTATGATCCACGAGGCTAATATGAAGCTAATGGATGTGCAACACTGTGTGCGGTTTGTGGCATCTTTGACACCACACTTGAGGACGACGTTATCATAGCAGAAGCTTTCAACCCAAGCAAAAGCATTAAAAATGGCAATAAGGTTGCATGAAACACTGATATAGGATCCAGGATTGGGAGTTCAATAGATCCACGCGCAGCTTCAGACTCTCTACCTAGAAATGCAGAGCTTGAAACAAGATAGGGAACCCTAGCCAGAGGTACATGAAGAAGTGTGGTGCATAAAATGTAAAGGCCAGGGCCATGACAAAGACCATTGTCCTGTATTCGCGAACTACTTAACAGGAGGGGGACCAATGCCATTGAGACTAGAGGCACAGGCAGGGCCAAGTGCGGCACCTGTGTTCTGGTGTGTGATATTTCAGGTGGGACGAAAGCACATGATGGAAAACTATCATTTGTTACATAAGTATACACAGACTCCCCAGTAGCGGTTTTGCAATTTTTGTAGATCGGTGGGCCACGACGAGCGTACTTGTCACAACTATCAATTGATGATGGATCAGACCCCAACATATAGAATGTAGATAGAAATACGAGGCCTTGACCTAGCCGTGGGGATGGCACGCACTGGATTTCAAGGATGAGGTTGAGGATGAGGAGGAATGGGGCCAGGAAGTGGTCGTAGACAATTAATCTATTACAATTGTGGAGGACCAGGGCACTACACTCGTGATTGTACCAACCCAACGAGAATATCTTGTTCATAGTGTGAGCAATTTGATCATGAAATGATAGATTGTCCTATGTTGATTGCACAGATGCATGAGAAAGGGGTACTATAGCTTAATCCAACACAGAATATTCAAATGATAAGGTTTGAACCATGAGAAGAAGACCCCAATGTGAACATGGTGCTCAGAAGTGGTGCGACCACAGGGGAAGATAAGGGGAAGCAACCCGAGGAAGATACATGGGTTCACAAGGCTCCTACAAAGGAACCTAAGTTTGACTTGGAACATGAAAAGCAGACATTTATGGAAGCTAAGAAGAGCTTCGTGGAGGCCTCTACTTCAGGTAGTAAGGATCAACCAGAGACAAGGATGGATCCTTCTATGTTAAATACCTTTTTAGAGACGTGCATGAAATTGTTGTGTGATAATAAGGCGGTTAAAGGACTACAAGGACTAATAACTAGGTGTGCAGGGTCAGGGGAACCGTGCATAGTCCATAAACTAGGAAAGCATACATTGTGCATCGGGAGGGAGATGAGATTAATGGCGCAGATTGGCGAATATGAAATGGATCAGGTAATTCTAGACTTGGGTTTGGATGCGAATGTGTTACCAAAGCAGACATGGGAATGCATGGGTAAGCCCGCGTTATAGTGGTCCCCTATTCAATTACAAATGGCAAACCAACAAAAGATCTTGCCCATGGGGAGGTTGCAAGGGGTAACAGTGGATATCGAAGGCGTGAGCATACAAATGGACTTTGAAGTAATAGAGATTGTGGATGACAACAACCCTTACCCCGTGTTGCTAGGAATACACTAGGCCACTGATATGAATGGATTCATCAACTTGAAGAAGCAGAAGATGATATTCAAGAAAAAGTCTCTATGCGTAATAGTTCCACTGCATCCAGCCGAAGGAGCGTGCTACACTAAACCTGTGCGCAATGATGACAACGAAGATGAGCTGGATTGCATTTACCAGATAATGGCGTAAGACCAAGATCAAGTGAACCCGACTGCAGATGGGAGAATCTCAAGTGAGCACGACAGTTCCTGTACTTCGGATTCAGATGAAGAAATAGAACGTTGGTAGAACTAGTTGCATGAAGGGCCAACATTGAATTGCAACATGATGATTAGATCACTGCAACACATGATGACCGAAGCAAGGGAACTTCCAACCTATGATGGGGTAACAAGAGTAGATGAATTCTTGGACAAAAGTGTAGTACCAGAACAACCAGTAGTACGATGCACTGGAATGGGCATTGCGCGTGACACCCGCACGATGGTGGAGTCAACAGAAGAAGCCTATGGAGCACTGGTACAAATATAAAATATGCATGTGCTTATGGTTTGGAAGTCCCCAGCATCAAACGCGAGCTAGGCAACCAAAACGGAGCAAGCTACGCACCCACCTATGTCGATGGGTGCAGGCGTGTGCTATGCAAGCACCTCCTAGACTAAGGATCGGAAGTCAGAACCTAACACGACAATAGGGAAGGTGACACACTCTACAAATATTCTATGACAGAGCATTCAAAAAGCTATGCAGAATCATGAATAGAGTCTACCAGATAGGACGAACTGATTGGGAGCTGCGCGTGCCAATGATTCGATGGGCCTATGGGGCCATGTGTAGGAACCTGAGCGTAGAGATGGTTTTGAAGACGATGAGTAGGGTCAAGGCCATAGCTTTGGGAAAGAATCCTCACATTCCTACAATTGCGACAGAACGCAGGGACTAAAGAGAAGAAATTATGTAGCCGCACGAGGACGAACATATGCAGATTCAAGAAGCCATTCAGAGAGGGAACCTTGAGATTCATGAACTCGAAGAAAACCTGGTACAACTGAAGCAGGAAAGAATATTAATGGACGAGGATATCAGAAAGTTGGAAACCAAAATCTCATAGGCAAAATGCGTTGACAAAAGGATGGGGCCACATATGGGCAACCCTACCACTACACTAGAAGATTGTCGCCAAGAATGTTTGGATATATTACTAGGGCTATGACCACACCTTAGCAGATGAAGTCACCAAGGAGGCACACCACATAATGAAGAACGTGAGGAATTGACGGGTGCGAGGGTAAATAAGTGAGGTTCGCGGACTGGATTAAAAGGTGACTTGAAGTCTCGCACTAGTAGTGCGACCACCTGAATATCCATAGGAAGCACAGTCTCAACGCTCCAAGTAGTTGTAAGAGAGCACAGGACTATAAACGAGTCTGTATGGGAGTTGTGTGACACGGAAGTCATGTGTAGGATCGGTTTGATGCACAGGTTGTGTTCGCGCACTGGGCACTGCGCTGTCACGCAGACTGGCAAGAAAGTGATCATTGGTGTCACTGTTCATGAAAAAATGGCCAATTTAAGACAACGAGGAGCAGATGGCGGGCAATTAAGACATAATGTCAGAACAAGATTTAGGACTATCTGCCACCAGTCTCACATTAATGAGCTGAATCCGGGGGGAATGGTCGAATTTGAATTCAAAGAGGCCTATAAATCACAAGTGGCCCTCTACCGAACAACCCTTGGAATTTTTAAGTTGTTGCATTATCAAGCGGGCATGAACTTGATGAACTTGGAGGTTGTAAAAGCAAGTCCATGGTTTGAAGCATTGCCAAAGGGTACATAGGATTCCCCGATCATAATAATGTCAACAACCAAGGGAGCTATGTAGAGTTCTACACCACTAGTAGGTGATGCACCAGAAATCCCTAAATTGACCTGGACACCGAGGCCCAAAAAGGACCCACAGGTTGTAGGACCAGTCCGTATGTCTCCACAAAATCCACAGTTTGCCAAATTGTCAATGGAAGAAAAGGGAAAAATGATTAATACTAAGAGCGATGATGAGGAGGAGGATCCCCAGACCTTTGTAGAAGAGATGGAGCCAGAGGAAGAGGTGGGAGAAGACATCTAGCCAATACGCACCACGACAAAGTTGCCCAAGTATGTCCCTCTATGGAAGGGGAGGCTAAAGATACCTGAAGATTTGGATGCCATTAAAAGCACACTCAACACCCTGTTCCTCCCTGAGGGAGCTCTGTTTGAGGGTTCAGTTGTGGGCCGCATACCCACTATGAAGTTTGAAGACTGGGACCTCACAGATAGCGAGAAGTTCCCTCATTTGGAAACTAGCCAGTTGATGGAACAAAGCACGGAGGGGGTAGTTACAACACTGCAGCCACGAACATGACTGGGTGGGGTGGAGGAGGCCGAGCTACTCCACCTCCTATCGATTCCACACTTTCATCAGGCCCCACTCATGATATTTGTCATCAGGCAACTACTTTTCCTGGTGCATGATGGGTACCTATGGCTGGAGGAGCCCATTCCCATCACGGTGGAGCTCATTCATAGGATTTCTTGGGTTCCCTATATAGGACGGGACCCCACAGAAATATCTAGCACAAGTGGAGACTTGGTGATTGTGGAGGCCATGAAAAAGAAATATAAGTTGGAGAAAAAGTCGAGGGATTACGTTATCACTAGTATTTAGAACAAAGGGATCCGCATCACTACCCAATTTTTGATAGGAAAGGTGATGAGGAAATGTCATGGAAATGAGGTACCAACAATGGTCATCGCGTTGGCCAAGAAACGCACAGAAGGGGTACGATTCAACTAGGTGCAGTTCCTCTGCGACGAGTTCCTGACGAACTGTAGGGAGGCCCAAGAGTAGGGTAAGACCTTCCACTACGTGTGGTTGCTCTTATCCATCCTGTTGCTTACAGGTAAATTTCCTGAGGGTAGTTAGTTTCCTCCCCTGGACCAGGACTGGCCAGAGGAAGAAAAATATGTGTCACTATGGGCGACAAAGGATGTCATGTGAATCCAGGAAATCAAAATCTTTTGGATACTGATGGAGGAAAGCGTACGACTATGATAGTCTGGAGAGCTTTACAGACTTTAAAGCCAATATGCACAATGTGTATATTAGGGTGCGGAAGGAACCAGAGCAGAAGTGGACCACACTCCCCTTCATCACAATAGATGACATTGTTTTCGTAGTGCTCGACACATGGCCACCAAAATGTTGCACACTAGATCTGGGGGTGCACGATGCGGTGGAGATTCAAAGACAGGAGGCTGCCACTAAGCTACTAACACAACAAAAGTAGAACAAACAGCTAGTTGAAGAAGTATGGGCATCTCGGGAGGCAGCGAAGGCCACTGCAGAAAACACAGCAACAGCCGAGGCCACTACGACAGGGCAGGGGATAGATGATTCAAGAGAAGGTGCAGACCCAAGCACCACCTCTACATAATTGAAACAACTGCGTGTGACAAAACAAAATGGGCCACAAAAGAAGGGCAAGGCTTCCAAGTTGGATGGGGAGCCTATTACATTGACTGAGGGTGGCCTATATGACATCGGCGACATAGTTTGCAAAGTCACCAGGGAGGCACTCCAAGAGGCAATGACGAAGTAGAAGAATGTGTTGGGGGCACTCAGGACGCAACTCTAGGAGCTTTAGGTGTGGCCTCCATAGCAGGGAATGGTAGCTACCTAAGGGGCTACGGGTACATCAGCAACCGAGCAGTTGTTGCGAGCCAAAATGGCTAATACCACCGCGCTATTAGAAGGAGCACTGACAGCGAAGAATGCAAAGGACAGAGCTGCAGTAGGCTGGATCAAGGGACTTGGACTAAACTTGGCTACCCTTCCGTGAGAGATATTATACCAGCTACAAGATGGAGCGATGATAGAGCTCCACACTAGGGAAGGACGAGCAATACAGATGCTCAATGAACAATGAATCAATATTGAGTAGTTGAGCCTCCAACGCGATGAAGTGGTAGCATAGACTCAGCAGTTGGAGCAAATCGTCGAGGGGGAATGTTATCGCATCCCTGAACTTGATATTGTAGCAGACTTACCAGCGGGAATACAGATCCACAAATTGGCCAATGGATTCCATGAGGTGAAGGATGAAGCAACGAGGATCCAGTTGGACCTCAACTTGCAGATCGTGAAGCTAAGGCTAAAGGCACAGCCCTCTCCACCACCGAAGTTCAGAGAAAAATGGCACCATTCCATTCAATCAGGGCTGGAAGTAATAGAGCATGCTATAGAGGAGTGCATAGGCTTGTTAGATTAGTCACTCATCACGCTCACTTTACTGCAGGAAGACCCAACATTACAATGGTTAGAGATAGAAGCATAGGAGTTACAACAGGCCTATGACAATGTCTAGGGGACCGCACAGATAGTTTCCCTTGCTCAACGGCTGGCCAAGATGCGGGAGGACCAGGCTCTCAAGGCACAGGTGGATGCCGCGCATCAAAAAGAAGTAGTGCTTAAGGACCACATCTAGCCTTGGCTCGAGGAAGCATTTATGGTCACCGCCAAGATCAAGGGAAAGTTGGCACAAATGCAAGGCGTATATGAACTTAGGCAAGGAATGACACCTGACAATGAAGCATCAGAGATACGCACACAATGGGTATAGCAGATAGCAAAAGAATGTGTTATGGACGTAAGCAAAGCGCAGAGGTTGCTGGATGAACTTCGCGCAAATATCACCGCACTAGACAAGTGAGTCAAGACGAATCACGATGATTGTGTTGGGGGCCTGTTGGGTAGCAGATCCCTCCATAACAGATTTTTGGGGCTTGTAGCCTGAATTTTGGTCAAAAGTAATGTAAGACCCTGCGAAATGTAGATGCAAAGCACGAGAATATAGGGTTGTTTGCCCTAAAATATTGTAATTTAATATAGAATGTGTTGGCCTACCCATGGTCCACAGACCATGGGAATATATAAATAGAGCGAGGCTCTAAGTGTAGAAGTCAGTTTTTGAGGTGGTTAGTCTTGATCTTAAGGGATATGGGTTTCTGAATGCGATATACGCTCTGAGTTTGTAAGTCTAAGTCTTGGGTTGTAGGAGTAGGAAGAGGCTCTGCAGCTGTGTGCACAGAGGCTTGGTAGAGTCCGCAGCTGTGTGCACGGATCCCTGTAGCTGAGTGCATAGGGCGGAGTTGGGATTGTAATGGAACAGAAGGGTAGTGAAAGTTAAGTTGATTCTGAAATATTGCTCATCTATTCGTAGATCTATATGTTTATGCTTATGTTATAGGTTTATGGATCTCTTTACAGTTTATGATTGCACGCACTTGTTATGGATGTTGAATGATTGATAAGAATATTGGGCCCTCAAAATTAAGTTAAGATCTATAACAATAACACAGTAAGGATAAGGGATCTAGACCGC
Source organism: Pinus taeda (assembly GCA_000404065.3). Taxonomy (NCBI): domain Eukaryota; kingdom Viridiplantae; phylum Streptophyta; class Pinopsida; order Pinales; family Pinaceae; genus Pinus; species Pinus taeda. The sequence goes on from APFE030626462.1 coordinate 175,572, forward strand.
GCCTCTTCACAGAGCTACGCGAAGGTTAGACAGCTGCATAGTGCGAGCACGCAGGATCGGTTTGCAAAATTCCCAAAATTCATCAAGACATCCCTAGGGTGCAGAAACCTGGTTCCAACACACTCCCATACTACCTCGAGTGAGACCTCAGTCCGCGCACCACGGACTATTGTCAAAAGGGACGATAGTTTCCAGATTTGTTTGGCTAAATCACTTTTGAACCTAGGTCAGGCCCCAACAAGCCAACATCCATGCTCTCTTGACCATACAAGCAACATGAAAAGATGATCAAGAGTTGGTAGGCCTTCCTGAGTGACTCAATCTTGTAGACTTGATTGGGTGTCAACATAAACTTTGATGGCTCTTTTACCTAATGCTTCATGATGTCTCTTGTATTCATATTCTTTTTGGGGGTATAGAAGAGTGCATCCATGCGGTTCACCGGTTGTGGTAAGTGATACATCTAATGATAGTTTTCCATCCTTAAGGTAGCAAGTTGTGTTCCACTAGAACTGCTCAATGTCATTGTCTCGGGATTGGTATGTGAGACAATCCGGTGAATGATGTCTGCAAATGGGAAGGAAGTGTACTTGCATGCAACCTTATATAAGCCTGACTTGTGGATGTTGACATAGACCTGTCGATCTTCCAAATATTCCTTGAAGCTACCTGCAAATATGTCCTTAATTTCCCACCATGTTATCTTCATATCCCTCTCTATGAACAATTATGTGTTTACATAGACTAAAAAATTCATTGACACATGTTCAACTACATCTCCAATATTTCTCTTAATGGTATCCTTTGATCCAGATCTCTTGGAAGTCATGCTACCTATACTACTAAGAAGCTACTCAACAACTAATGTACCTAAAGACAGAGAGGACACTCATGGCATGCAAATGCTAGCTTGAAATCGAAATCACTTCAAGACATACCATGCAACAAACTGGGTAATTGTTGGGAAATATTTCACAAATCTGGGTCTCTGAGGTGAGGGGCTATCAGCTGGATCTGTGCATTTCACATTCCTAGATGCCAATGAGAGGTGATGATGACTAGAACTATGAAATGCGTAGTCCAGTGAGGCTTGCTGATGACTGGAACTACGCAATGTGTAGTTCAGTCTGGCTTTGATGTTGGCTGGGACTGCACATTACATAATCCCAGTGGGAAAGACTTTGGGACTGGCTCCTGGAATTGTGCAATGCACATTTAGAGCTAGTCATTGGCAACCTTTTTGCAATTCTTGGAGCCAAGGAAAAGCCTTGATTTCCAGAAATGCAAAGTGCATGCCAGGAAGAGCTAGATTCGAGCCAAGGTAGCCCAGACTTGCCCAAGGGAAACATGAAAATGAGAAGATCTGAGAGTCTGAGCAATGGTTGGTTCAGAAATAAGTGATTGGTGATGCATGCATTCAAAACAAATGTAGGAATTAGTCAAACAAAAGAAAAACAAGTCTTATGGATAGAGTCGCCGCAATGACAACCATTAGTGCAAAAACTGGGTTATGAATGTGACACTTAAGAAAGGAAATGGAAAACTTAAAACGACACTTCTATATTCTAAAACAAATAAAAAATCTAGTTTTCGTTCAATAAAATGGTTAAAACAACACTCTCACAAGCCAAGGAAACAAAAACCATGGAAAAAGCAACAAAAGACAAGAAAAAAAAGACTTACTCGGAAAAGTTGTGCTGGCTATGTTGAAGGTTCCTAGATGCCTCAAGAATGCCTGAGCTCCAAAATCGAATGTGAAAATGAGCTTTGGTGGTATCCATTAAGTATATTTAATCGATTTAGGGTTTATGACGTGAAGGCCAAAAATCTAGGAAAACGTGACACATGGTGGAAATTTCTAAAATTAACTGAAGTGTAACTCCAACTACTAAAAATAGATCCCTATTTTTAGGGATTTTTTCCCCTTTTTTATTTTTGCTTTTTTAGGAAAGGATGCCATGCATGCATGGATAAATTGCATAGTTCTGGGGAGAACTTAGTAACTCACCGACATATGCATTGGACAGTAGTTGAGGGAATGTTTCTAAGAAATTCCTAAGTTGAGTGGCTCTGGCTACCTCTCATGCTCTGTGTAATTTTCCAGGTGAAAACAAGCTGCCAGCTAACTCTACACAATTCTAGAGTCAAAGCTTACTATTGGGTTGAACTACTCATTTCCTGAGAGCAAGGCTAGTTTCCCTCTAGGATTGCGCAGATCATCAAGCTAGTGCTAGAACTGGATTGCAACCAAGTCATGGGGTCATCTTTTGGTTAAACAACAAAGGAAGTAAGCAAACATAAGCTGTAAAGTGAAAGATAAAATTCAAATAAAAGCACAAGTACCTAGGCAATGTAAGACAAGTTGCTGAGATTTTAGTAGGGAGGCTCCAAAAGAAAGCAAAGGAAACATTTTTGAGGGTTGTTGTAGCCGCTTCAACATAACCATTAGGTCTAATCAGGTTGTACTTATAATACATTTTAAGGTCACAACTAAGCCAAACACCAAATTCATGTATGAAACCCCCTTGTTTGTGGGACAAGGGACCCATCTCAATGCAATGATTTGATTATTAATGTCTATGGGAGGTGTGCATACTATACCCCCCTGTCGGTTTGGACCTATGACCTCTTAAGAGGAAACGCATACTCTTAACCATTAGACTTACTCAAACTATATTAACGCTGGTGAACACAGAAACTTTTTTGTTTTCATTTTTTTGAAAACATATATGCATGTTACTAAACAAACTATGAAATTGGACTTACTATAAGCAACATGTTATGATAGGGATGATGTTAAAACAATTAATCAATGAGAAAGGAATATATGCATATCAATCTCATATAAATAAATTTATAAATGGTAGGGATATATGTATGTTAGTGAAAGAGAAGGAATTTTTTTTAATGTTATACTTGAAATATTGAAAATTATGAAAAAATGGATAGTTTATAAATTTAAATGAACATAAAGTGAAGGGAATTTATAATATAACATTGTTATAAAATTTAGATTGATAATTAAGAATAATGTCAAGTTTCAACCTTAATTGTGACTCATGACTTGATGTAGATCCAATTTTAATTTGGAATTGCAACTATTAAAATTTTTCTTAGTTACATGGAGTTAACATAACCAAGTATGGAGAGGTCACATGCCCCAACATAAAACTTAGGAAAGGCTAATCATTAAAGGGATGGTTGTATTAAGGTCATTTACATGGTTTCATGGCCATCCTTGTTACACAATATTTTTTCACTCTCCAGTCACTCCCCGTTCCTGATCCTGGAGAACCCTAGTAGTGACTACTGTGTTATATTTTCACCATGAAACTTATGCTCTTACATCCCTTGAAGTTTGAAGAAAGTAGTCCCCACTCCCTTAAGAACATTTCCAAAGAATCGTTCTTAAAACCTAGTTTTTAAGATCAACACTCTTTCCCAGTGTCTCACCCACACTGATGGTAGAGTTTTACAATGTGACCTGCGTTGATCAGCACTACTATTAGCCCAATACCCATGCCAATACACTTCTGGATTTTTTTTATAAAAGGAAATATAGTTTCACATCTAGAAAATTCAGTGGTGATGTGATGGATGTTCATTTGGTTGGATAAGGGTCAAGAACTCCATATAAGGTTCTTTCCCCCCTTAAAAGTGGACCTTCCCAAGGAGATAAGTTCTTCTTCCCCCTTGAGTGGATCTCATTCTTATCCTCCTCTCCCTATATAAACCACTTCCTCTTACCCTTTCTGGTTACAATGTGAAAGTGGTGGAGAGATAGAACCAACTACAAAATTATGAAATCTTTAGCTTTTGATAGAAGAATATTAGTCTTAGATGAAAAAAGAATAGTCTTTGGTAGCTAAAGCATGAGGAGAGAGAGTTATATCTTGGAAGCCATTTCATGTCAAGCTAGAGGGAAAAAAGAGTGATGAAAAGGCATGTAGTGGGACTTGGATACCACAAAGGAGATCTCCAACGTCAAGGCTTCAGTTGTATTTATTTTTGAAGTTTATTTTAATACAACTAATGGCTTATTTCCTATATCAGGTGTAATATTACATTTGACAGCTTAGAACTCCTTGACCTTTTAAGTAGATTGGATTCGATTTTATGCTATCATGTTTGTTGTTGTTTCTTGCATGTTTGTTTGAGGTACTTGAATGAAAGGAATGAAAGGAAGTTGGAGAAAGGAAGCAAGATCACCATCAAGTAGATTAGCGTTATAGGAGGTAGGCCCTCTTATTCGATTCTAATCTAAGGAAATTTACATTATATTGTCTTCTTTGTGGCTAGACCCACTCTCTTATGATAGAGGGATCGTCTCTGTCTGCAGAGAGGATATTCCTACGCCACAAATTGGCGACCATACTAGTGAAATACATCTCCTTTTCATCACTTTGGTTTTTCTACTTGTGTGCCTAGTTTGTTTTTTATGGTCTTTTGGATCATTATTGACCTGTTTGAAGGCATACAGACACTATTCCACCCTCTGATATGTTAAGTCTGGCCCTATGTGAAGTTATTTTTTATTTTTTCTTTTAATCGCTCGATTAGCGCTAGTTTCATCCACACAGTCACGCCGATCCCTGATCAGCGCTAGTTTCAGCCAAACAATCATGCCAATCAGTGCCATTTTTAGCTTGACAGTCACGCTAGACCCCTTTTTAGTGCTAGTTTTAGCCAAAAAGTCATGTTGGTTTTTGAGTTTGGAAAAATTAGAGTTTCTCCCATTCCAGTGCCAGTGTGTCTTGACCCTCAGATTCTCTTCTTCCACCTAGAAGTGACTAGGATTCTTTGTTTTCTAGGTTTGATTGATTGATTGGCTTACAGTTTCATTTCTTGATTTTTTGAGTTTTTTGGATGGGTTCTATGACCCTAGAGCATATAGGTCAATTACCATTAATTTGTTTGTTTTCTCATTTTGTCAAGTTTATTATTTGTTGCTTCATTTAATCCATCTTTCAATCACAACATCTTCATTCCTTCATTTTCAATTGAATGAGTGAAAGAGTCTAATTTTCTCTCTTATTTCAAGTGTATCTTTTCTCTTTCCGAGCATAGATTACATTTCTTGGTTTGTCGATTGAAGCATTTATGTGTTTGGTTAGTTTGATTTAGGGAAGAAGTTTCTTTTAGTTTCATTTATCATGCTTTGGATTTGATTGATGCTTGTTTGTTCAAAATTGTGAAAATTTTCATTAAAGTGATTTATGTGAAAGATTCATTTTGCATTTTATGAAAAGAAGAACATCATTCTGGTTTACTTAAGAGAAAATATTGCATTAGTAGCATTATTGAGAAGCTAGAATTACGTCATCAAAGAGATTTATGTGAAAGATTCATTTTGCATTTTATGAAAAGAAGAACATCATTCTAGTTTACTTAAGAGAAAATATTGCATTAGTAGCGTTATTGAGAAGCTAGAATTACATCATCATAGGCATGAGAAATGAAATAAAAAAAAGGTGTTGTTAAAGGAAGATTAAGTGCATTTAGGGCATGTATTAGTAAAATATTTCATTCTTTGGTTGTTTCATTGATTGTGTGTTCTCTATACCTCAATTAATGTAAACTTTAATCAAAGACAAAGATTTATTTTCTCATATCGTTGCATATAGAATTTTTCAAATGACAACGGTAGGGCCTTCAAATTGAAACCTAATTCAATATAAACCGTTAAAATTTATTGAATTAACCTAAGGAAGCATTGAAACTTAATGCTCACATTTAGTGTTATAGACTAGAGATGTGTTCTGACATCTTTAAACCTAGATGTTGTCATTCGCAACAATCTTGCATTAGAAAACACTAGAACGAACTTTTGCTCCCCATACTGTCATGTATATAAAGGGAGACCCCTATAGGTTTCAATCCTTTATCCATAGGAATCCGAGTCTATCGCCTTGTAAACATGATATATCAAACACATCATTCGGGGAGATTGTATGCTCATACTTTTCGGTTCATTGGGATGTATTCTGCAATTCATGGTCACCTGGTAATCCTTTATGCCTAAAGTACCATGATTACTCATTTTTTATCTTTACTGACTCTTTAAATTTGAAAATATCATCGAGCACGTGTCCTTTCAAGCTCGTTAAATCTAAAAGTGAATAGAGTCACCTTTCATCCTTTTCTCAACTCTTAAAACATGAAAATCAAAGTTTTGTTTCAGTGTCTTAAAATTAACTATCCATGAAATATTCCTAGTTAAAGTTATCTTCCTTAGTGATTCTTTAGGGTCGATTCCAATGGCAACATTTCCAGAGTTTACCAATCAAGAATTCCCCTTCAATGGGAGTCCTAGTCCTTTTCCATATTTTGGAAATGCTGACACTTCTTATATGGAAATGTTGTCCCTTCCTTGGTTAACTATTGGTTTACCTATCTCGTTATTTTTGACCTTGGTGGTCTTGAGTATCCCAACTTCTATCTAGCCATCTCCTTCACCTGAATAACACCATGTTGATTCTAAGGTTGACCTCTCACCTTCTTCACCTATTTCTTCACCCTCCTCTTCTACTTTGCTTGGTGAAAGTTTGAAATCCAGTAACCAGGAGGCTAAGAAGAAGAAGATGAAGATGAAGATGAAGAAGAAGAAGTTAGATAAGCAAGAGGCCAACCATGTAGTTGATGCTCCAATTGCACTTCCCTTTGACAAACCTTCCGATCCTTTGTGGAAGGTAAAATTCCCTTATAGGCTATGTAAGGGTGACCATCTCCTTCGAGACTATCCTAGTATTCCCAAAGTCTTAGAGGTATGGTCTCAAAATCTGGATTGACCATCCCCATCAACCTCTAGAGATCATGTCAATACTACACCCTTGTCTAGCGATGGTAAGAAGAAGGGAAAAATTTAATTCCCCTATAGGTTATGTGAAGGTGAGCATCTTCTTTACCTTTGTCCTCTTCTGGGTAAATCTTCCAAAGTTTTGGAAAACCTTACAGCTCCTCATCCCCAACTTCCTATTGGTTATCAGAGGCTTTCCTCTAATCCTATACTAGTTGGTAAAGGGATTGACTTGGATTCATCCCTTGCCCATCCTGCTCTTCCTAGGCATGACTCTCTTGTGTCTATTCCCAACCAACCATTGGTTGAAAAGAGTGTCGACTTGGCTCCGCCTTCAGTTGTTCACTTTGTTCCCAAAGAGAGTAGTGATCATACTACTCATGTTCTTCTTGTCTCCTCATATTCTCATGAATTAAAGAGTGGCCCTCCCATCCTAGTTGTTTAGGAGAGTCCTTCTCCTATTACTATAAAGCATGGGGCAATCCTATCATACCCCCACCAAGTAGTTTTGTTTCTTCTTTTGATTGGTGTCAATTGACTGCATTCTGCCTCCCATCTTATGTGCCCTTCCACATTACGGTACAAGCCTATAATATGGTAGTACATGTCACTCTATTAGATCAAGGTTCATCTGTTAACATCATGTCTTCTACTACTTGGCAAGCTTTGGGATCCCCATAGCTTGTGCCTGTCATCCATAATCTATTGGCTTTCAATGTAGGAGCTAGTCAACCTTTAGGGATCCTTCCAAAGTTCCCTATTACTTTAGGAGGAAACACCGTCTATATAGACATGATGGTAGTCCAAGGTCCCTTAGACTTCGATCTTCTCCTTGGGCACACTATGTTTATGTCATGGGAGCTCTTGCTTCTTCGCTGTTCCATGTGGTTTGTTTTCCACACAAAAGGATAATAGTGACCATTGATCAATTATCATTTGTCAGTCACCAGATGGCTCCAATCCTACTGCCATCCCCTATTGGTTCTCATTTGCAAGCAGTACCCTCACCGCCACAAGTCAATTATGTGGTTGCCCATTCCGACTCCACATCTACTGATGATCACATAGATGGCATGGTAAATTATATATTAGGGGCATTAGAACCTAATATGTAATTTCTACTATTTGACATGTGTTCCTCCTAGAGCGTAGTTCTCCCGTCCAGTGAGGACATCTTGGGGGCCATGTTCTTGTATGGTCTATGATTAGCTGTTACAAGGATAGCTCTTTTTTTGTGTCAACCTCATTAAAAGATGAAAGAACATACGAGGATAGTTATTTTTCTATGTCAACCTCATTAAAAAATTAAACAATGTGTGAGGATAGTTTGTTCTTGTATCAACCTCATTAAAAAATGAAACATGTATCATGAGAATAGTTCTTGGTCTTGTGTCAACCTCGTTAAAAAATGAAACAAGGTGTCAGAGCATGGTTCCTAGTCTTGTGTCAAGCTCCTTAAAAAATGAAACAAGGATTCATGAGGATAGTTATTGGTCTTGTGTCAACCTCGTTATAAAATGAAACAAAGTGTTGGAGCATGGTTCCTAGTCTTGTGTCAAGCTCCTTAAAAATGAAACAAGGAGTCATGAGGATAGTTCCTGGTCTTTTGTCAACCTCCTTAAAATATGAAATAAAGTGTTGGAGCATGGTTCCTGGTCTTGTGTCAAGATCCTTAAAAAATGAAAAAAGGAGTCTTAAGGATAGTTCTTTTACCATGTCAACCTCATTATAAAATGAAACAACTCCCTTTTCCAAATCGAGTATTTGATTAAGATCTTGTCAAATTCCAGTCGAGTCTTTCCTTGATCTCGAAAGTGAAACTTCATTCCATCCACCTTTTAGAAAATCGATGTTTACTTGGGTGAATGAAATGAATTTTGAGGGGCATGTGCCTCGACTCTCATCATGCTGGGGGCATGCCATTTGTTCATCCAAGCATAGTTTTTCATTTCAAACTTGTGTAAACATGAAACCGAATCCAAGCATAGTTTTTCATTTCAAGATTTTGTAAACATGAAACCGAATTGAAGCATAGTTTCCCATGGTTTAGGCTCATATGAAAATGAACCCATCTCCATTTTAACTCTCGTGATTGCCATTTTTATCAGCGTCTCCCATTAGATATCCGTGGGTTTTTCTCCATTCCATTGACACCATCTCTTTGGCTGATCATTCACTTTCACTTAGTTGTTTTAACCTTTCTTGAGGAACTGCAACGATGAGCAATTTTACTAGCCAGCCTCTTGACCTCTTAGTTTTGGAGCAGTTCCACCATAACCAGAACCAGTTTCTACCCTTTATACCACTCGTTCCTCCAAGATGAGTCACTTTTAATCTCTTTTCTGACTCATAAAAAATGAAAAGCTTGATGAGTATTTTTCCCTTTTAGACTCATTAAATCAAATAAAAGCAAAGAGTCATCTTTGATCTCTTTTGTGACTCTCAAAATATGAAAATATTGTCGATCTCTTGTCATTTTGAACTCGTTAAAGGTTGTGAAACATTGTTTACCCAGTATATGTTTACCCATTTTTCGGGCTGGGATAAAAATATTTACGAGAAAGGTATACCTTAGTCAAACATGATTAGGAAGTTCTCTTGAATATTGTTTTCTACCTTTTCAAGTTCGAGAGACAACTTTACGAAAAGGGACCCTTGGATTTTTCTTTTTCGTGTCCAAACTCTCTAAGCATGAAAAAGATTCTGAGTTTCACCTTTGTCAGACTCATTAAAATATTAAATGGCATAGGACTTGTCCTTATGACGAGACTGAGCTTATATTTCCTAGGGTTCAGTAAAATTTACTAGGTAGGATCCATCTGAAGGATGGGCTTATATTACAAGCATATTATATCCCCTTCAAGCTTGTGTTTCAAAAATAACTAGGGTACTCACCATAAATGCTAGGGGAAAATTGGAAGTATTCATCAGTTGTATTCTTCACTTGAGGCAGCATGTCGCTCTTGAACATTGACACTCATTTGTTGTTTGTGTGGGGTTTTAGGACATCCTCACTTTGTCGCTTTCCTTCCTGGGTTTGGGTTATCCATTTTAACCTATCATCTTATCTCTGCCACATCATCATCACCTTTGATCCTATGATGTAAAATGTTTCCAAACTCTGGAGTTGTGTCATCCACATGTTCAAGAGAAGTCTTCTTTCCTGTACATTGTCTAATCATCTTTCACATTCTTGGATTACTCTCATTCGTTATGTTTCCCATTTTGTGACAATGATGAAGGATCCATTATGACCTTCCTTCAATGGATTGCTTCCTGTCGACTTCAGCTCATTATCCAAGAAGTTGATCTAGAAAATCCTTTCCAGTAGCTTAGAGCTTGCATGCCTCAATGGTAATTTCATTGCACTTGGTGACATATTCTCATAATTGGCCCTTGATCGAGTGATTTGACAAGTGTTCGACTTCAATTCCTTATTCACACTTCGTGAATTGTACTAATAGTACCTTGAGAGCCATTGACATTATGGGTGATTTCTCTCGCGTTTGTTAACAGCTCACATCATTAGTCGATAATCAAGTGATTTTCTAGCATGTTCGACTTCAACATGACTATTCACATGTTAGAATGTGTACTTTTATTGGGTCGTGTTGGAGTGCAAGACCCTGGGCTTAGATCAAAAAAGTCCAGGTTGCGAGGAGTTGTGAGTCATTCATGATTATATACATGATTCTTTAGATGGATGGCTATGACCATGTTGTGGGTATCATTTTGATCATGCTTAGTCGAATGGCACCGTGGGTCTTTTCATTTTGATCCTCTCTATGCAAATGGTTGTGCGCATGTCATGGATCTATTTCATATGGTCCCTTCAATTAGATGGTTGCGTCCATGCCATAGATCCATACACATGATCCTTTTCTTGATGGATAGTTGTGCTTATACCATGGATTCATGTATTGTTATATGCCTCTCATGTTTATCAGGAATGACTATTAGGTTTTAGATATGTACATGTATGTTTGAGTTGCAAGTCTTCCAATGCTGGTATTCCAAGTCCTCCCTCTGTCTTAAAGCATTTCAACCATCACTCTCAGCTATGACTTCATGCTTTAGGGGGAATCTATTATGTAGTAATTTGTCACTCCCCATTCCTGATCCTGGAGAACCCTAGTAGTGACTACTATGTTATATTTTCACCATGAAAGTTATGCTCTTGCATCCCTTGAAGTTTCAAGAAATTAGTCCCCACTCCCTTCACAACATTTCCAGAGAATCCTTCTTAAAACCCATTTTTTAAGATCAATGCTCTTTCCCAGTGTCTCACTCGTGCCAATGGTGGATTTTTTCACTGTGACCTGAGCCGATCGGTGCTATTATTAGCCTAATACCCATGCCAGTCTACTTCTGAATTGTTTTTATAAAAGGAAATAGAATTTCACATCTAGAAACTTCTAGTGGCAATGAGTTGGATGTTCATTTGGTTGGATAAGGGTTGAGAACTCCATATAAGGTTATTTCCCCCTTAAAAGTGGAGCTTCCCAAGAAGATAAGACCTTCTTCCCCCTTTAGTGGATCTCATTATTATCCTCCTCTCCCTATATAGACCACTTCCTCTTACCCTTTTTGGTTACAATACAATACATAGTGAAAGTGGTGGAGAGATAGAACCAGCTGCAAAATTCTAAAATCTTTAGCTTTTGATAGAAGAAGATTACTCTTAGATGTCAAAAGGCTAGTCTTTGGTAGCTAAAGCATGAGGAGAGAGAGTTAGAGCTTGGAAGCCATTTCATGTCAAGATAGATGAGGAAAAGAGTGTTGAAAAGGAGTGTAGTGGGACTTGGATACCACAAAGGAGATCTCCAATGTCAAGGCTTCGGTTGTATTTCTCTTTGAAGTTTATTTTAATACAACTAATGGTTTATTTCCTATACCGGATTTAATATTACATTCGATAGCTTAGAACTCCTTGACCTTTTAAGTAGATTGGATTCAATTTTCTGCTGTCATGTTTGTTGTTGTTTCTTGCATGTTTGTTTAAGGTACTTGAACGAAAGGAACGAAAGGAAGCTGGAGCAAGGAAGCAAGATCACCATCAAGTGGATTAGTGTTATAGGAGGTAGGTCCTCTTATTCGATTCTAATATAAGGAAATTTGCATTAGATTGTATTGTTTGTGACTAGACCCACTCTCTTGGGCTAGAGAGATCATCTATGTCTGTAGAGAGGATATTCCTACACCACAATCCCAAAAGATGGGTATATGTGATATTATTTGCATGTCTATCCCCACACACTGTAAAAATGCTCAAAGCATAATAGGGGGGTCACAAAGGGGTAGTAGCCCCCTCAAGAAAAAAAATGGGTAGATTTTTTCATTTGTTTTTTGCAATTTTGGACACATGGTTTCTTTCTAAAGATAGTTTTGTTGTGCATGGTAGTTTTGCCCACAGTTTTGTATTTTTATTAAGGAATTGCGATTGTATTCTCATGCATGGTAAATGGATTGGTGGTTCATTGATGCCATGGGATATATATTGCATTGGAATACTATATGGAAGAATATATATTGAAAATTCTTGTTGGTTTACTCAATTTTGGATTTCCAAGATAAAATCTGTGTTAATGTGTGTGTTTTCCATTGCATTTTGTCTTTTAATTCATAATCTATTTGTAACAACTAATTGTAGTGATCCGAACTTAAACAAGAATGCAAAAAATTATAGATATAACCATAAATACAAAGTTGTATAAAAAATAACACTTCATTTCATTAATATCAAATACTGAAATATTCTTTAAACAAAATGGAAATAAACTAGCTCGGGCAATGGTAGCTTATCTTTGAGAAGAGATGGAGTGGCTACATGCCTCTAAACTATGTTACAATGAAGTTCAAGGGCCTATTTATTATTGAACAACAAGGGAAAACCATAAAAAACCAAAACCCCAACCCCAGGAGATGGAATGCCAATAGTTTGTTGGCCCCATTGGGGATAGTTGGGAAGCCAACTTCTTAGGGTTGTAACTTGGTCATATTATCTCTATTTGGCATGTACAATACCTTGTCAGAAATACCTCTCCAAGTAATACAGGATTTGCAGCAGGGTCGTTGTTGGGATGGGGTCCCCTTGGGTCAATTTTGTGGCAAAAGCCCAAGTTTTGTTGTATAAAGATGTAAAGTGTCTGCAAATTGTGGTCGCGGAGCGCGTAGTTAGTTAAAGAATCATAAAGGGTTTTACCCTTCTTTTTGTAAGTTGAGTCAGATTTTCGAGGATCTACCCATGGTCCACGGACCATGTGATTGTATAAATAGGTTTGTCTTAGGATGTCTAAGAAAAGTAATGAAGTTTTGTCTCTGGGAGAAGTCTAGAGAGTTAGAGGAGAAGAGTAGGAAGAAAATCTCTACAACTGTGTGCGTAGAGGCCTAGAGTAGAGTCTGCAGCTGAATGTGCAGACCCCTACAGTTGAGTGCATAGGGAAGTTTGAATCTATAAGCTGAACTGAATATTAATAAAGAAGATTGTTGCAGAAATACCCGTGTTTATCTCTTTACTTTTGTTTTATATGAATGCACTTTATGTTGTCATGGGTTTATGAAATAATGATGTATTGATGCGTGACTTTACACGATTTATATTGTTATATGAACACAATTGATGTTGACTATTTACGTGAAGATTATATTGTTGTATGTCAAAGCTATCAAACACTTATGACAATCTGAGTAATTGTTGGATTAAGAGTAAAATTTGATGCGTGTAAGTAGTTGATTAGTCTGTTCAAGGTTCGCGAAAGATAGTTGTAGACCTTCACGGAGGTCTAGAGGCTGATTAAAGGGAGTTATATCGATAAGCCTTTATGGCTTATCGATCTGCACGAAGGTGTATTTAGGGTATAACATCACACTAATCTCTGGGTGTGGAAACTTGGTTCCAGCACCCCCCCCCCATACTGCTTCAGGTGAGAATTCAGTCCACGCTCCACGGATTGATGCCGAAAAGGCTAGTAGTAGGGATTTGTTTGGTGCAACTAACTCTGAACCTGGGCCAGGACCCACTAAGCCAAGAAATGCTTCCATTGGCAGGGCCGAGATATTCATAAAGAGATGTGTGATGTCGCATCATTGGAATCCAACGATAGAAAGATCCACAAATTTGTGGCACAAGAAAACATAAATCCATGCCTAACAAAAGAACAGTGGTTGGAAAACTATCTATACATATAAATACACGAAATATTCTTCTGCACCTTCCCGATCGAACTTTATGAGTGGATCACTAAATTGGGAAATGACCAAGGAAGGTGGAGGCTTGATGGTCCAATAGTGTGGACCCCGAAGCTAGTCTGAAGGTTGGAAGCTTCTGAAGATAAGATCGTGCATGTTGTCGTTCACTAGCTTGATCGAGTCATAGGAGGATTTGTGACATAATTCGTGGTTGATAACTCAGTCAGCTACAGTGAAGCAAGGCGACGCTTTTTCAAAGGATCGCGAGGTAAGTATTTGAAATATTTTAATACTTGGATTAAGATGCTCTTGTATGAAAAATAGGTTATGGCACTACCTTGATGTTTGGATGTACACAAAGTGGACGATTCTTTAGAAATTAGGATAGAGCAGGTCCTGAATATAGCCCATCGATAGAACCCCCTTTGAGCAACGGTGAGGGAGTGGTACAGGCCTCGCCACGAAGCTTTGTATAGTTGATAAGTAGGGTTTTCCATGAATACCTCATTTTCCCACACCACCTCCACCTTCACCTCCACAACATACACCTTCACCCACACCACCACCACCTTTGCCACCATTCAATATGTCGAATACCATGAAGTTTCTCATTTTCAAGGGCTTGGGAAGTGATGACCTGGGTTAGTTTTGGTTCATTGTGAAGGTTGTATGGACATCATAGAATATTACAGATGATCATATAAAGTGGCACAGTTGGTTACTACTATACAAGATCACGCGCTAACAAGGTACATTAAGTATTACACTGATAACCAATTGGCATCGTTAGCGGACACTCAAACTACTCTGAATAAGGAATTCAGTAGGCCCAAGTATGAATCACAATCAATCATTGGATTCAAGGAAATTGGGATGAGGCCTAGAGAAACACCCTGGGAGCTGGATCAGAGACCGAAGTGCTAGATCTGTGAAGCTAACATGAATCTCACAGATAGTCATCACTGCGAATGGTTTGTAGGTTCACTCTTGTCCCACCTAAGGGTTTCTTTATCACAGCAGAAGATAGGGACCCAGACGGAAGCCCTAGAAATTGCGATGAGATTACATGAAATGCCTATTTAGGACATTGCTTTGGGAATTCAACAAATTCATGTGGAATTGCAGAATCTTTTCTTGGAGTTACAGAGCTTGAAAAAGGAAAGCATGGCTCAACCAGAGGTGCATGAAGAAGTTTGGTGCCTAAAATGTAAAAGCCACGGGCATGATAAAGATCACTTCCCTATTTTTGCAAATTATATTACAGGGGGAGGGCCAATGCCCCTGAAACAGGAGGTTGATGCGGGACCAAGTGTAGGGCCCACGCTATGGTCTGCTATCTATTAGGTAGCTAAAAAACATGTAACAAATAATTGTCACTTGTTGCAAAAATTTGTATAGACACCGCAACAGTTATTCTGTAATTTCTATAAATTAATCGAGGGTATCGCAAAGTGGGACACCTTGAGAGAATGATTTTTGCTGACCTTCAACTTTGAGGATGGGTTTGAAAGAATCGATGAAGCATTGTAGGAGGTTAAGGCAACATCTTCAGTATACCACAATATCCTTTAAAATTGATTCAACCAAATTGGAGCACCCAGCTACGTCATGCGCTAGAGTGCTATAATGTGACTGCTGAAGGAGATGATGAGGATCCAAGGAACATTAACATCCTAGAGGCAGAAGGCCACGGCGAAGTGGTAGAAACATGCAGAATGGTGCCAAAACTGCATATCCTAGAGGAATCACCATTGGAGGTAAAGATCATTAAATTTTCTACGGGCGTGCCAAGGCAGAGTTGGCTAGAGTCCAGTTTGAGCTAAACCTGAATATAATAGAATTGGAGCTCAAGTTGCAACCTTTGATCCCACCAGAAGTAAGGGAACAACGTGAAGCCACTATAAAATATGGAGTCATGATGGTGGACTGCACTGTGCTGTTTGAGCAAGCTATGGAAGTAGTCACGACCCTGCAAGAAGATCCCACCCTACAGGTCTTAAATAAAACATTCTGCGAGCTCCAACAACAATATGATGAAGTGAGGGTGACGACACACACCATTGCTACAACACAATTCCTTGCCAAATTGCAGGAGGCGAAGAAACTACTTTCACAGGTGGAAGTAGCGCAGAAGAAAGAGGTCATTCTTAAGGCTAGATTGGGGCCCTGGTTGGATGAGGCCTACATCGTCTGTGCCAATATTTAGGAAAAATTGGTGAACTTGTAGAGTATGCAGGAGAAAATCAAGCAAGACATTGCAAGACCAACCATAAAGAAGTTGGTGGAATAGATCAAGCAAGCAGCCATGCAGAGCGCAACTGAGGTAGCAGTTACACAAATGGAGCTAGGGGATATTCGTAGTAAGATCTTTGTGCCAACCAAGTGACTCGAGGGTGAGTCACGATCTTTGTGTTGGGGGGCTATTGGGATGTGGTCCCCTAGGGTCAATTTTGGGGCAAAATCCCAAGTTTTGTTATATAAATATGTAAAGTCTCTACAAATTGTGGTCACAAAGCACATAGTTAGTTAAAGCATCATAAAGGGCTTTACCCTTCCTTATGTGAGTTGAGTCGACTTTTTGAGGATCTACTCATGGTCTGCAGACCATGGGATTGTATAAATAGGTGTGACTTAGGATGTCTAAGAAAAGTAATGAATTTTTGTCTATGGGAGAAGTCTAGAGAGTTAGTGGAGAAGAGTAGGAAGAAAGGCTCTGCAGTTATGTGTGTAGAGGCCTAGAGTAGAGTCTGTAGCTGAGTGCACGGATCCCTACAGCTGAGTGCATAGGGAATTTTGAGTCTGTAAGTTGAACTGAATAATAATAAAGAATATTGTTGCAAAAATACCCGTGTTTATCTCTTTACTTCTATTTTATATGAATGTGCTTTATTTTGTGATGGGTTTATGAAATAATGATGTATTGATGCATGAATTTACACAATTTATATTGTTATATGAATGCAATTGATGTTGACTGTTTACGTGAAGATTATCTTGTTGTATGTCAAAGTTATCGAACAATTAGGCCAATCTGAGTAATTGTTGGATTAAGAGTAATCTTTGATGTTTGTAAGTAGGTGATTAGTCTGTTCAAGGTATGTTAAAGATAGTCATAGACCTTCACAAAGGTCTAGAGGCTGATTAAAGGGAGTTATATCGATAAGCCTTAAAGGCTTATCAATCTACGTGAAGGTGGATTTAGGGCATAAAACAACATCACACTAATATATGGGTGTAGAAACTTGGTTCCAACATCCCCCCATATTGCTTCGAGTGAGACTTCAGTCTGTGCTCCACGAATTGATGTCGAAAGGGCCAGTAGTTTAGGGATTTGTTTGGAACAACTAACTCTAAACCTGGGTTGGGACCCACTAAGCCAACACTCACAACTATGGGCCTACTGTGCACCTCAAAAAGATGTTGTTCAGGTGGTCAAAACTGCTCCAAAAGTTTAGGACCCGAAAAAACTGCTAAAAATAATAAATGTTGCAATAAACAAGGAAATAGATGAAACCGACTGGAGGTATAGGTGGAATAAGTGGGTGACAATAAATATCCACCTGGATCAGTCCTCCCTCCTTAGGAAGCAATGGTCCCCATTGCGTGCAAAGCCTCCATGAGGTGAGGAAATTTTTGTTGAACCTGGTCCCAGGTGAACCACTTTCCCTCATGAAGGAGTTGGCCTGCTTTGACAACTCAATATAGCTAGATCCTCTATTGGTGAGTGTTATGATATGTATATCCATGATATGATCAGTTATGGCATGTTCCATGCAGTCTTGATTTAGCTTTGTTGGTGCAAATTGTTCTGTAATGTTGGATGTGTCCAACAATGGTGGAAAGTATGGTGAAGGTAGTCTACATTGAACACTAGGTGTAGCCTAGGGAATGGTGGAATGTTGAGCTTGAAGGAATTTTCCCCTACAAACTTGGTGATGGTGTATTTCCCATATTGAAGCAAGTGAAGCTTGTGGTGGGGTCCAATGAGGTGCTCCTTCTACAAATGTAGCCAAACTTTGTCTCCCAATTGGAACTTGTGTGGCACATGATGTTGATCATGGCACTACTTGTACTTAACATTGACTCTATCTAATATATCATGGAATTTTTGGCAGATGTGTTAAATGCACTCAATAAATATGTTAGCACTATGAGTTTTAGACTAGATGTGACCCAAATCTACTTGAGTAGCTACAAATGGTATGGCTACATCAATGGCACATAATGGTTGAAATCTAAACCCTACCTAAAAGGGGTTGTGGCCCGTTGATCTATGGACAACTATATTGTAGCCGTGCTAGATATAGGGTAGGATTTCATCCCATATTTTTGGATGCTTTGAGTTGTACATGCACAGAATGTGTACGATCATCCTGTTGATGACCTTTGTTTGGACATCAGTTTGGAGGTGGAAAGTGGTGGACTTAATAAGTTTGGTATCCAGCATCGACCATAGACTTGACTAAAATTCACTTAGGAATCTGTTGTTCCAATCTGAGACAATGGACCATGGGATCCCAAAGTGTACTATACTCGCTCAAAGAAGATCTTAGCAGTGGCCACTGCTATGATACTCTTCTTGCAGGCCACCATAATGGCCATCTTAGAGAATTTTTTTATGACCATGAAAATGCAGTAGTTGCCATGCTTTGTAGAAGGGAGGTCCAACATGTAATCCATGGATATGGATGCCCAAGGTCGACTATGAGTAGGCATATGAGTATATAGGCAGTGATTCTTGATGGTTGGTTTTGCAATGGTGCAAGAAGTGAAGGATTTGATGTACTTCCCAACATCTTGATGAAGGTTCAGCCAATAAAAATAATTATGTAATACTTCCACTATTTTCTCTACTCCGAAATGTCCAATGATGCGACTGTAGTGCACCTCCCAAATCATATTGGCATGCTCACTTGAAGGAACATAGATATGTCCTAGGTGGCATAACGTTGCATCATGGAGGTGAAAATTTGGAACTTTCTTAGCTTCCAGGAGTGTCTAGTATGTGCTGCCAAATTCTAGATTGCTCTTGTAAAGATGTGGTCATCTTGAAGTCTCATGTCCACAGGAGTTGAGCACAGTGATCAACGCCATGACTAGTGGTTGGCTAAGGAAGTTTGCAACATTATTGGTGCTAACCTTCTTGTAATTAATGTTCAAATAGAATTGTTGTAGTTATGTTGACCATTTCTGATGATGATCGTTCTGCAACTTCCAATTTTTTTGTATGAACTGCAGGGGTCGGTTGTCTGTGTGAATGACTATTTCCTTCCCCAAAATGTAATTCTTCCATTAACAATAGGCCTCCACAATGGAATAAATTTATTTTACATAGGTGGGATACTTTCAGATTGTGTCTAAAAGTGTCTCACTGTGCTAAGCCATTGGATTCCTCTACTGAGTAAGAACTACACCAATAGAATAGTTGTAGGCATTTGTCTCAATCTCAAATGGTTGTTATAGGTATGGTAATGTAAGCACGGGTGCAGAGAAGAGGCGATGCTTCAACTTGAAAAACTCCTTTTGTTGTGTTTCAGACCAAAATAACTTTACTTTCTCTCTACCCTTAGTGAATTGACTTAAATGCCAAGTGATATGAGAGGACCTCAACATGAACCTGCGATAGAAATTGGCAAGACCAAAAAATTTGCGAAGCTCTGTTAGAGTGGTTGGGGCTGGCCAATACCGAATGACTTGTATATCAGATGGGTCCACATGCACACCCTTCTCATCAAAAATGTACCTAATATATTGAACTTGGGTCATGCTAAAGGTGCAGTTCTCCAAATTGTCACACAACTTGTGTTGTCGCAGGGTTTGGAGGACCTGTCTAATAGAGTTGCTCTTCCCAACTCTGGATGAAGATCAAGATGTCATCTAAATAAACTACCATGAATGCATTGGTGAACGATTGCAAGATTTCGTCCATCAATCTCATGAATGTTGCGGGGACATTCATCAACTCGAAAGAGATGACCAACCATTCATAAAATCCCTCCTTGGATTTGAAGGCAATCTTCCAGACATCGGAGTGTTTGATAAGCACCTAGTGATAAACAAAGAGGAAAAAATGAGCAAGGGAAATAGAAGAAATGAGAGCTCAAATAAGTAAGATGTTTAGTGATCGAGGGAGAAGAGGACATTGATTTTGTTCCACTAGATAAGCCATGGCCATCATTACAAATTTCCTACCACTGAGTAACGATACACTTAATCTATGTGTAGGTTACCCTTTTGTAATAAATTTCCTACAAAGTGAAAATCCTACTAGAATTTGATTTCTTCCGAATTGGGATTCCAAATAAAAGAAACAACTATTGTCTATGGTGTGAATTCAATGGTATGTTATGGGTTACTACCAACACCATAGCCTGGGGATGTTGATTGTCCCTTTAACGTTCTACTTTGGGCATGGGCACACATACAAATATATATGCGTTTTGAGAAATGGGTGATTCTTTCTTTAAGCCTCACAAGTACTAGTGATTCATACTAAAACCCTATAGTTCCCTTGACCCCTCTACGACCATGAGTTGGAGATTTGTTTTCCCCAATTTAATTATATAAATAATATATGTATCCTACGTGTGAATTGTAGAGGGCGATGCATCTTAATATTTACCGATACTTTGAGGATTGATAATTTTAGGAAGGGATAATTTCTAATATACCCAAAATAATAAGTCAACAATTAGTTGAAAATACATAAATATATATAGAACACCAATTCATGAAGTGTTACATCTCTTCACTATTGTTGTATATTGTAATTCAAGCATAAAATATTTTTTGTATGTGGGTAGGTGGGTGTCCGTGTATTTATTTATTAGTCTCACTATGCCATGATATGGTCAATTAATATGTATGTAGGGGTGGTGCGTGTATTTATTTATTATTTATTGGTATTAGTTCCATCCACTATGCCATGCCATGGTGAATTACATGACAGGATTATCAGTTCTAGAATTACAAGAAAATTTGAAAAGGACTCCATAACAAATTATAACTTTTTATCTTATTTTTTTCTTGGAAATTATTTTGGATATGGGAAGAACTATATAAATTTTAGTTATGGGTGATCTACTACGAATAGGATTTTGAAATTTGATATATATGTAAAGTAAAACAATCAGCGATTTTTTTTTTAAGTTTACATCATTTTCATAGAAAATATTAATTTAATAAAGAAATATGTTAAACTTTTTTGGAGTCACTAGGCTAGAAAGAAAAATTCTCAAATCTTACTTATCTGTGTTGTATTTAAAACACCTAATGTAAGTGTTTTTAATTCTACTATGAAACAATAAATGCAATTTTACTATTAAAAAAAATACATATATTTATCGAATTATTGATGTAATAATTGGCAATGTTTATATGGGAAGATACTAAATCCTAACTATAATTGAACATTAAGATTTGAACATTGATAATAAATATTAGTTCCTAATCACTTGCCACTTCAAAATTCCATACTCCTATACTATGTTGAGAATAATATGATCATCTATTTGAAATGTACATTGGAAACCTACTTTTGACGGTGTTGGATCTACTGACATTCAAGGGATCCCCTCGATATGAACTCCCAATTAGAACTCACACTGTTTGGTTTAGGAGCCCCATCCGGTATGAAGGACTGCTTGCCAAATCCTTAAATATTTTCCGTGGATCTAGGTGTTAGCACGAGAGAGGGATGCAATGGTTTCTTCAAAAAGAAAGGGTGTGTGTCTAGTGAGTGTTTAGTTGCAGCTATGTCAAGGTTATTATAATGCAAAGGTGGGGAGAAAAGTGAGCCTCTAAGTGAGAGGTAATAGTACCACCCAAGAAGAAACACACATAAACTAGAAATATCCATCTAACATCCAATAAAATAGTCCACAACATATGTGACAGTTGTTACAATCAATAAATTGGGAAAGATATATCTAGTATCTTGCAGAATAGTCCACAAGGATGGGACAATAATAACAACCATTACAACACATTCTCAATAAGATAAGCACTAAAAGAACCGAAATAGTTCAACTATCTTAGCACATGTGAAAGAAAACATGAAATACAAATGGACACATAATAGTCTTACAAACATTCATAGTCCATGCATGAAGAATGTGATGGCCTTGAATACTTCTATTATTAAGAAAAAGTTCTAAGACAAATTACAACGTACATCACTAGCCCTGATACTGTGACAATGGAGCCACTCCTTTCTCCTCGAAGAACTAATTGATCTCTCTAATGCCTTGTGGGAGTAGCCAAGGTGAAAGGTCTTTTTCTCATACAATGAGGGAGTATATATAACCAAGGGTGACCCTTTGACTACCCTCATGACTATTTGACTTTCTATGACTTTTCAATTTACATGACTCTTCACATTACATGGGTGCCCTTTCGACTTCCACTTTACAATACTTTTGAATACAATATACATGGTCACAATAGTGATGTGTCATATGACCACTTATGAAATGGCATGACATGCACTACTAACATGGACTAGTTGATGGTGTGGAAATGTCAAGTCATTGTTGCTGCTAAGTGTTGGATGTCTTCTTGGATATGCTTTCTCTTCACCTTCGCATGGCTTGGTGAAGTAAAATCTTCAATGATCTTTAGTCTTGGAAGGTTGTTGCAAACTTTTGTGTCCCTTCTCTTTCTCTTGGTTGATCCACTTGAGAGTTCAGATACAATAGAGTATTTAGGCATGCTTCCCTCCTTCTTCTCTTTCTCCATCATCTTGCCATGACATGATATTATACCTATGCTTGCAATTCACTCATGAAGAGATGACATAATTCGAAAGCCCCCTAGTCTAAGATGATGCATTTTGATCCATAAACTAAGCCCGAGACAAGTGAAAAGATGGGAAGAGGGGCCTAATGCCTACTCATTGAATAGTTCTAGCAGTCAAAGGGAGACATTAGGCTTTGAGACTGTGCAATTCACAACTCAGGGAGGCTTGAAGGGCAGTATTGTGCAGTTTCTGGAGGCAGCAGGGTCTGGTTGAGGGGAAGGACACTGAGAAATCCAACTTTGCAGTTTTGGATGTCAAATGAGGCTAGAATTTTGTGTATTGCACAATTCTAGCATCCAATGGAAAAGATTTAGGGTTGAAGATGTGAAGTGAATAGTTTAAAGCAAGTTGGGAGACATAACTCCTCAATTCTAGGGGTCAAGGTCGGGAGTTGGGCAAAGTAATTATGCAGAGAAGTAGCCCCGGGGGGACAGGGACTACACATTGTGTAGTTCCAAGTAGAAATTTCATAAATTAGAGGGTTGAGACTACTTAGTGTGCAATTCAATTTGGGTTCGGTGAAGCTAAGTTGCTTGGTCGAGAAGATTTTTCCGAAAATATGTGTGGGATACGTGATGAACTGTGATGAAACTTGACTATGATCACACACTTAATATACTTTGACGACACGAAAACATAGATTATCGGAACACGTGAACAAAGTATTTCCCTCTATGTGACTACCTCACAACAAGATACGACAAGTGCAACACTTAAGATAGGCTTTAGGACGACCATGATGGCACTTATGCGACAATGCTCAAGGCTTTGTGTATGAATGTGAAAGATGTTTGCATCATTGGGACAATTCATATACACAAAGAACAACCTTTGAAACCATCATAATAGACTTGTAAACTTGGCATGACAACCAAACATGACAAAAGATGACAATTAACCCATCATGCAAAAGGAACCGAAGCACTACAATAAAGCCAATGAAATGATCTCTAATGTTTGCAACAACAATGAAAAAGACCAAGAAAGGCTTTGAAATTGAGTGTAAGCCAAAATTTTGGAGGGTGTTGCAGTAGTTACAACACTTGGTGACACACTAGTTGAACTCTAACTTCTCTGTCTTGGATAACTTCTTCTATTTTGGGCCTTGGTTCTTCAGTGAGTATTGATTCATCATGCAGATTACTTTGGTCTTCCCACTTACCCCCCAAACAGACATGGCCCTCTCTATACCTTCTCAGTTGAACACAACATAAGATTCAACATAATCACAATGTTTCGAGTTAGGAAGGGTAGTGTAGCTCACAAGCTTAAGATTTTCATAGTATAAGTTTTCATTTCTGGTGTTTCTCCACTACTAGTAGGTCTAGACAATACCCTGGTGGATTCACAGACAGACACAAACATTTCTCCACTACCAGCGAGCCTAGATAGTACCCCAACGGAGTTGCTTGCTTCACCTCTCTATGCAAGAATCCTTTCTCTTCTTTCACCTTTATTTATTTAAAGAGAATTGTGCATTGACACTTATTTATTTTTGGGCAGAAGAGGGATCTCGACTTATGGAGAGCAAAAGAGGTTGTTTCTTCAGAGAAGCATGTAGAGACCTCTAATTTAGGTTTTCTCGTTTTTTTTTTTTCCCCTTCTTTGTTTCTACTAGTTGGATAAGCTTGAAAACACCAAAGAAGAAACCTGAGTATAGGCATGAGGGTTCCAAACTAGACATGGGTTCATGGTTGGACCAAATTCTCCTTAAAAACAGATCGTATTTTCCGTCAGAATGTCACTCGCCAAAAGATGTAGCCAACATTGGGAAGACGAAAAGAAGGCTAGCCAAATGCTGAAATGTCACAAGACTCTTTTATATTTTGGCCATACATATACTTCGAAGCCACAACATATTCATGAAAAACACTTATTCACATAATGGAAACCAAAGAAAAAATCAAATAAACAAAAAAACAACAAAGAAAATACTATGTACACAGTGTAGGGCACAACCCCATATTTTCATTGAAAATGTTGCTTCAAGTCTTGGCCATTGAAAAATGAGAGAGTCAATCTTCCCATCAAGTGATTGGAGACAATAAGTGTGGTGGCCAAGCTATTCATGCACCGTGAATGGCCCAATCCATAGGGACTGAAATAGTATGTTTTCCTTTGTCCTTGTGGGATTTATCCCACTTTAAGACTAAGTCACCAAAACTAAATTTGTTTTTCCCTATAGTCTTCTTGTCAAACCACCTCTTGATATGATTCTAGTGAAATGAAATTTTTTCTTTAGCTTTCGATCTTTCTTCCTATATCTTATGAAGGGTGTACATCCTATACTGAACTAACAAACATGGCTTGCTTTGGGATTCTTGTGAGAACTGGAGAATAGGAAAGTGTATGTTTGGTGGGAGGATGGCTTCTTTTTTGTACGTTAGGAAGTAAGGGGAGGTGTTTAGCCCATAACGAATTTGCCAAAGCAAAGTTTTAGTTTCACTGTTAGGAGAATATGGTATTTTTTATAATGTGGATAAGGTTCTTGTTTGTGGATTCAACAAGACCATTCCCCTGCGGATAATAATTAGTTGAGTGTTTGAATATGATACCATTTTCTAATGAAAAATCTAGTTTTAACTATGAGAAGTATGTTGCATTCTCGAAAACAAGTGAAGTAGGAATGTTGAACCTGTAAATGATGTTTTGTTGCATAAAGTTGATGACTTCTTGATCATTCACTTGTTTGAGCATAACTACTTTTGTCCACCGCGTGAAGTAATCTATGGAAGTTAAGATGTAGCGGTGCTACTTTGATGAATGTGGGAAACTTTCCCCAATAATTTCCAAACCCCACTATTCAAAAGGTTCTTCCACGGCAATGCACTGCAGTGGGGAGGTTGAATTCTTGTTTCTGTTGACACACCTTTGAAACACCAGACACTTGCAAGCGTAAGCATGAATAATGTAATCCAATAAAATCTGGCCCACATAACCTTATGTGTTGTGATATTTCCTGCAAATTTTCCTCTGGCTAGTCCATCATGGAGATCATGTAATACCTTTTCTGAATCATGTGCTTCCAAACATCAAAGCAATACTCTGTTGTGGTGCTTTCTGAACAACACCCCATGCACCAACTGATAAGTTAATACTTTAAGTTTGAGTGCCCTCTTCTGCCATGAAAAAAAGTGGGAGGGCACTGTGTCATGCTTAAGGTATTGGCGCATATCCGTGTACGAAGAGTTTTTTCTTGTAGTGGGGGAGGCTCGCTCAATGTTATACATCTCAATTTCTTTCTCCCATGTTGAAAGCTCTTCTTCTTCCTCCTTCTCATTTATTGCTCTTTTGCTAGTCAGCAAACACGATGGCCCTTGATCATGTGAACTAGCCTGATTCTAGATCATATTCTTGGAACCCAGTCATCCAATTCACTCTCCTTTCACCTAACTCTTGTTGAACAAATAGTGATTTGACTGCTGGGTGCAGGACAAATATAACACAATGGTTTTTCAATAGATAGGACCAAAAATGATATACCTCCTTGTATATTGCATAAGCAAGTTTTTCCATGGTAGGGTAGTTAAGCTCTGGTCCTTGTAGACTTGTGCTCATGAAGGAGATAGGCTACTCATTGTTCAATTCATCCTTATGAGTGAGTACAACAACAAGAGAGGTATCAAAATAAAAATTTTAGAGCAAGAAATATTTGTTGAAGTCTAGGATGTACAATGTCGGTGCTTTTTCTATAACTTGCTTAATACTGGAAAATGCATCATTTTCCCTTTTATCCCATTTGTAGACTACATCCTTCTTCACCATCTCATATATTGGTTTAACAATCTGGGCATAGTCAGAGATGAACTTGTGGAGGAAATTGATTTTCCCCAATAAAGACTGGATGGCCTTCTTATTCACTGGGAAGGGAATTTGCATGATTGTCCTAACCCTGCTTGGGTCTACCTTAATCACAATCATAGCAGTGATGTGGCCTAAGAGATTACCCTTAGATACCGCAAAGATAATTTTCTTAGGATTTAAGGATATCCTATACTTGCGACGTTGCTCAAAAATATTCTTTAAGTGTTGTATGTGGTCTGACCTTTATTTGGAGAACATTGTTACATAGTCAAGATAAACCCCTACGCTCCATTCAACAAGTATGCGGAAAGTGATGTCCATAGCACGCTAGAATGTTGCAACAACATCAATTAGTCCAAATGGCATTCGTCTGAATGTGAACGTGCCCCACTTCATTCAGAATGTGGTTTTAAGCATGTCAAGCTTTGCAACTGGAACCTGGTAGTATTAAGAATTGTTGGAGGACACTGAGGGGTGGTGGGGGGGCGGCGGGGGGGCGCGGAATTAGTATTCCTTTCAATTAGTATTATTATTAATCTTTCAAAGCATTAGTTAATCTTCAATTATTATCAGTGTTTGTACAATGATAACGGTAAACAAAAGGAACACCAATGCACAGAGTTTTTAAGGTGGAAACCCCCTTCGGGACAAAAACTACCTGAACTCTTTTCTAATAATTATTTAATCTTCAAATCCAATTGAAAATAAAGTTCCAACTTCCTAGAATCTAGAAAATCATTCTTCTCCAACTCCCACTAGATGGATGCTCCAACGCCTGAGATTCTTCAATAGTCAACTGAATGGATGCCCCAACATCCAATGAGCTATTCACCCTAGCACCACCCTAAAACCCTAAATTTTTCATAGGCTTGAACCTATTGGTGACTTCATGAACCACCCTAGCACCACCCTACCACCCTATAGAAGAATAAAAGAAGAATTGACTCTCGTACCAGGGAAAATAGTCCACTTTACAATGATATAGAATGATGTAGAAGAAGAAAACACACTAGACCATAACCCCAACTATGACCCAACCACCTAATGATGATCCTAGACCTCCCCACACTACCTCTTCAACTCTTGGCAGATAGACACTTGTACAACTTTTACAATGATGCTTTTACAATGACTCTGTACAGTGATACTTTTACAATGACTGTGTCCAGTGCTGCCCACTTGAAGACTTCATGTGGTGAACTTCTTGCTATTGTTCTGCACCTTTATTGTTGCTCTTGTCATGCTACCCTTTCTCACTCTTCAAAATGTTAGATTATGCATTGAGTCTTCTCTTGATGAATATATAATACCTACAAAAATTCTTCAAGGAAATACCCATGACATGATAATATCAAAAGTTACCTCATTTTGCAGAGCATATGTCAGTGCTAAACAAAAACAACAAATTTGAATACAAAGAACCCAATGCAAATAAGAGAAGATACTTACCTAGAGCTAACCTCTACTGCATCATTTTGTTGCACCTTGCTCTTTGCTACCCTATAAAGTATGGTCCTTTTCACCCCTTGACAACACTTAATCCAGTTTTTTTTCTTGCCTTCTAGGAGCACGTATTGAATCTAATGTATCTCTATGATATCAGATCCCCAATATGTGATATTCCATCGTGTAGTAGCCCTCTGAGTCTTCTTTCCAATGCCATGGGTCTAACCCGATTTGGATTCTTCAAGGCAAAGTTATACCCAATCTCTCACATTGACCTAATTATGGACTAGTTTAGTAGAGCGAACTTGTACGGCAAGCCACTTGTCACTGTTTTCTCCTTTGGCTCTATAATTGATACAAAAAAAACTATATTACATGCACTATCCACCACATTTTACATAATTTCAATCCACATTTCAGAGAGAGAGTTATGAAAAGTATCCCAAGGTCACCTCTTTCAGATGAAATTTGGGATCCTGCAAAAACCCTAACTTCCACAACTCATATCTCCGCAAATATAGCAAACCAGGACTTGAAATTTAGTCAAGACGTTCATCAGGATTTTGGCTCAATTGGGTTTTAATTTCAATATCCAATAATTCACAGAAATAATGTTATAGTTAAAATGCCACGATCCCTACCTTTGGAGGATATATGAGATTTCTTTTTATAGAGTTGAGAGGGGCTTCTATAGAGAATGTTGGAGGGGTTTTAGGAGCTTAAAAAATTATTAATTATTGACTATTCAATGACCAAAATCAGTGATAAATTCCATGCCACAACCCCATGGGGTTTTAGCCCACTAATTGGGGTTACTAACTTCAATCTTGAATAACTTACAAATTGTGAGGAATTACAATGAGAGATATATATGATAGAAATATATTTTTGAGTTGAGTATTCCTATAATAGTTATGAGACAAGAAACCATGAATGATGATTCCCAATGTGGCATGGAAGTTGAGGGTCATCCTTGGCGCTTCCTGGGTTGACATCAATGACAACCTCAGATCATATTTAGATAAACAATCTCCCCCTTTGGCATTGATGGCAACACAAGTAATCCCCCTGCGATCAAGGCATCTCTTCCTACTACCTTATCTCCCCCTTTGACATCAATGGAAAAGGGTAACTCCCCCTAACACACAACCCTCCCATGGACCTGTACAGATTTCCACTCCTACTTTATTTTTTGAATAAGGAAAATCTAATGAGAACTTGGGAGAATCCCAAGCTTCTGGCAAAGATATTCAAATGCTTCATGAGGTAATGGTTTAGTGAAGATATCAACGATTTTTTATTTTGTACCAACATATTCAAGTTTGATATTCTTTTCAGTGACTTATTCTCTAATAAAAAGATATTTGATCGGAATGTGTTTTGTTTTTGAATGCATGACAGGATTCTTGGAGATGATGATGGCACTAGTGTTATCACAGAATACAGGAATAGGCTCATTGAATTGTACTTGAAGATCTTGCAAAGTTTGTTTCATCCAAAGGAATTGAGTACAACAAGTTGTCGCTGCAATGTATTCTTCTTCTATTGTAGATAAAGAGATTGAGGTTTGCTTTTTGCTCAACCATGATACAAGGCAACCACCTAAATAGAATGTTTCTCCACTAGTACTCTTACGATCATCAATGCTACCTGCCCAATCTGCATCTGTAAAGGCTTGAATAATGAGATTGTTGTTGAGTATGGAGCATGATTTTTTAGAGGTCTTTGTTTCAGCGGATGTATACCCTAGGAATTTTGTACACCCGTCCATGTGGGGGGGACTTAAAACAGATGTAAAATTGCCTTGTAAAAGTATAGTAATTTCTAATCAATCTGGGCCGTTCATTAGGTGGATGATCTAACGGTAGAACTTATGTTTAGTTTAGGGTTTTTTTCCCTAGAAGGCAACCCCTTTCTTTGTATTAGGGCATTGTATTGAGTCTGTGTAATATATGTGTATTCTCCGAGCGAGAAGCAGAGAGGTGAGACTGTGAGAGAAAATAGAGGATATTACAACGGATTTGCTATAGGTTGTGTCTCTTCATTTCGCTGGATAATAGAAAGGAAGGATTGGCTATTTGGGGTGGATGTAGCTCAAACTAGTGAACCACGTATATCTGTGTCTCTCTTGTTTTATGCGTTTTTTCTATGTTCATATTTCTACAATATTTTATGTGTTCCATTGCTCCGTAATATATAATTTTCTAACAACTGGTATCAGAGCTGAAGGTCTATTTGTGTGATAAACTCGCAGGAAAGAAGGGCTCCTCATTCGAGTGGGAGAAATGGCGGAAGATGGTAAGTATAGGGTCAAGAAATTTAATGGCCAAAACTTATCGTTGTGGAAGATGCAGATGGAAGATTATCTATATTAGAAAGATCTATACCTATCATTGGGCAGAAAAACAAAGATGCCGATGGGTATGACAGATGAAGAATGGAACCTTCTCGATAGAAAGGCACTCAGAATAGTACGGTTGTGCCTCACAGCATTGGTTGCCTTCAATATTTCAAAGGAAACAATGATAGAGGGTTTGATTAAGACATTGGAGAAACTATATGAAAATCCCTCAGCCTTAAACAAGGTATTTCTTATGAAACGGTTATTTAATATGAAGATGTCGGAAGGTGGATCTATTGCAAACCATTTAAATTATTTTAATATTGTTACAAGTCAATTATGTTCTGTAGGGGTAAACTTTGATGATGAAGTTAGAGCTCTATTATTCTTGTGCTCATTACTAGAAATTTGGAATGGTTTAGTAATGGCCATTAGTAATTCTATTTCTAGATCTAGTACTTTAAAGTTTGATGATGTTGTTGGTGCTATCCTTAGTGAGGAAATGTGACAAAAAAACTCCGGTGAGACATCGGGTAATGCTTTGAGTGCAGAGTCTAGGGGAAGAAAAATGGAAAGAGGAAAGATCTCAGGATATCGTAGTAAATCAAGGAAAGGTAGATCCAAGTCCAGATTAGGGATAGTGTGCTGGAAATGTGGAAGAAATGACACCTAAAGAAACACTGTAGATCTCAGAAGGGAAAAGAAGGATATGCACAGCAAGAAAACAATCATGAAGTAAATGTGATAGGTGATGTGTTACAAGATGCTTTGATTCTTTCTTTTAAAAATATCATTGATTCTTGGGTGGTAGATTCAGGGGCCTCATTCCATGCCACGCCTGATAAGAAATACTTTCATAACTATGTTCAAGGAGATTTTGAACAAGTCCATTTGGGTGATGATAAACCCTGTAAAATTGTTGGAATGGGTAAGGTTCTTGTAAAACAGCAGAATGGAAACCAATGGCTACTAAAGGAGGTAAGGCATGTTCTAGATGTAAAGAAAAATCTGATTTCAATAGGGTAGTTAGGCGGTGAAGATTGTGTGACAACTTTAACATATAAATCTCGGAAGGTTACCAAAGGAGCCCTGGTAATAGCAAAAGGCGAAAAGGTTGGTACATTGTATTTATCCAATGGTATTTCTAACTCTGTTCATGCTTTAACTTCCAAAGGAGCAGATGTAGTATTATGGCATCATAGGCTCGGACACATGAGTGAAAAGAGGATGAAGATTCTTCACTCAAGGAATTTGTTGCCGGGTTTGAAAAATATTGATTTGGACTTCTGTGAGAAATGCATTTATGGAAAATAGAAGAGAGTCAGATTTCTCAAAGTTGGGAAAGAAAATAAGAGCGAAAAATTAGAGCTTGTGCATACAGATGTATGGGGACCTACTCAGGTATCATCTCTCGGTGACTCTCATTATTCTGTTACTTTTATTGGTGATGCAACTAGAAAAACTTGGATTTATTGTATTAAGAACAAATCTGATGTATTTAATACTTTCAAGAAATGGAAAGCTTTGGTTGAGATTAAGATAGGAAAGAAATTGAAGTGTCTTAGATCAGACAATGGAGGTGAATATTGCAGCAAAGAGTTTGATAGGCACTGTTCAGAGCATGGAATTTGCATAGAGAAGACAGCTCCACACCACAAGAAAGTGGTGTGTCAAAAAGGATGAACTGAACAATCATGGAGTGTGCAAGGTGCATGAGATTGCATGCAAGATTGCCTTTATAGTTTTGTGCAGATGGTGTACATACTATTGTTTATCTAATAAACAGATAGCCTTCAAGTTCCTTGGATGGTGGTGTTCCAGAGGAAGCATGGACAGGTAAAAAGGTAAACTACTCTTCTTTAAAGCCTTTTGGTTGTAAGGGCTTTATCCATATTGATAAAGAAAATAGAACAAATCTTGAGGCAAAGCCAAAGAAATGTACCCTTATTGGATATGGTGTTAATGATTTTGGTTATCACTTATATGATTACGAAAATCACAAAATCATTAGGAGCAGAGATTTAATATTCAATGAAAAGGTCTTGTATAAGAATCCATTGCAAGAAAAGAAATAGGAAAAAGAAAACAAGGAATATGCAGTTCTTGATGAAATCACTGAAAAAGTAAAGGTGCCTGAAAATAATAATAATCAACAACCACAACAACAACAACCACCACAACAGCAATAGGCACCCAAAACACCTAAAAGTGGTGTTAGAAGATCTACCAGGATAAGTAGACCCCCTAAACGATACTCTCCTTCATTATATTATTTATTATTGACTGATTCTGGTGAACCCGAATGTTATGAAGAAGCAATGCAGGTTGAAAGCAGGAAGAAGTGGGAGTAGCCATGGAAGAAGAGATGGACTCCTTAATGCATAACCAGACTGGGATTTAGTCAGGTTGCCTGCAGGAAAAATACATGAAGAAATAAATGGGTTTTACAGGTTTGAAGGAAGAAGATGGAGGAAAACAGAGGTACAAAGCTAGACTTGTTGTGAAGGGGTTTTGCAACAGAAAAACGGTATTGATTTTGATGAAATATTTTCCCTGTTGTTAAAATGACTTCATT
>APFE030626462.1:209749-223770 GCA_000404065.3 Pinus taeda
GAGTATGTTGCTACTACAGAGGCTAGTAAAGAAATGATTTGGTTACAAAGGTTTATGGGTGAATTGGGTAAGGAGCATGATATGGGCACATTATACAGTGATAGCTAAAGTGCCATTCATCTTGCAAAGAACTGAACATTTCATTCCAAGACTAAACACATACAGCTCAAGTACCATTTCATACGATCAATGTTGGAAGATGGAGAGTTGAAGCTGGAAAAGATACACACTAGCCAGAATCCTGCAGATATGCTAACAAAAGTTGTAGCCAGGGAGAAACTGAGAATATGCTCAGTTTCAATTGGTCTTCAAGGATGACGATGAAGATGAGAAACAACGAGGTCCAAAGAGGAGTCATTGTCCAACAAATGAAGTAGCGGTGGAGTTGCTACAATCAGTCTCCAAGTGGGATATTGTTGAGTATGGAGCATGATTGTTTAGAGGTCTTTGTTTTAGCTAAATGTATACCCCAGGAAGTTTGTACACCCCTCCACGCGGGGGGGTACGGTGGGGACTTGTCCCCCCCGCAGGGGTTAGGGGGCAGCGCCCCCGAAGCTAAAAACAGATGTAAAATTGCCTTGTAAAAGTATAGTAATTTCTATTCAATATGGGCCATTAATTAGGCGGATGATCTGATGGTAGAACTTATGTTTAGTTTAGGGTTTTCGCCCTAGAAGGCAACCCCTCTCTTTGTATGAGGGCATTGTATTGAGTTTGTGTAATATATGTGTATTCTCCGAGCGAGAAGCAGAGAGGTGAGACTGTGAGAGAAAACAGAGGATATTACAGTGGATCTACTGTAGGTTGTGTCTCTTCATTTTGTTGTATAATAGAAAGGAAGGACTAGCTGTTCAGGGTGGACGTAGCCCAAACTAGCTGAACCACGTATAGCTATGTCTCTCTTGTTTTATTTGTTTTTTCTGTGTTTATATTTATGCAATATTTAATGTGTTCCATTGCTCCGTAATATATAATTTTCTAACAATTGTTGCCCTTGGGATACCACAATCCATATTCTGTTGTGCCCTTTAGATATCGAACATTTCGTTTGACAACAATAATATGTGATTCTTTTGGTGCTGCTTGGAATATTGCTACCTGTCCAAGTGCTTACATAACATCTGATCGGGGGTGTTACATATGGTATACTACCAATCATAGATCTGTACAACCTCTAATCCACATCATTAGATGAGTCATTTATACTCAATTTGCAACCTGTTACCATCGGAGTAAGGATGGGTTTGCAATCTTCCATTTTGGATTTCTTGAGCATTTCCTTGATTTACTTGGCTTGACATATAAATATTCCTTTCTCTTGTAGAGATATTTGAAGCCCTAAGAAGTATGTCAAATCACCAAGTAAAGACATCTCGAACTCACTTTGCATATTTATAGAAAAGTTCTTACTTAGTCAGTCATAATTGCTACCAAAGATTATATCATCCACATATACCTCAACGATTGTTAAATTATCTTTATCTATTTGTACGTAAATATTGCTATCAACAGTACCTTTCTTGAACCCTTGTTGACATAGATATCCATCAAAATGAGCATACCATGCTTTGGGAGCCTGTTTGAGACCATACAGAGACTTCTTTAACCTGCAAACATAGTCTTATTTTTCTGATAGTAGAAAAACTTCAGGTAGTTCGATGTAAACTTCTTCTAATTCGCCATTTGGAAATGTTGACTTAACATCCATTTGGTAGAATTTTATTTTTCTTGAACATGCATAGGTGAGAAACATCCGGATGGCTTCCATTCTGGCAACTGGTGCAAATGTTTCATCGAAATCAATTCATTCCACTTATGCATAGCCTTTGCAAACCAATCTTGCTTTGTTTCTGGTAACTTGTCCATCTTCATTCAATTTGTTCCTGAACACCCATTTAGTCCCAATGACATTTTTACCTTTTAGTCGTGGAACTAATTCCCAGGTGTTATTCTTCTTGATTTGATCCAATTCTTCATTCATAGCTGCTACCCAATGTTCATTCTGGCTGGCTTCCTCAAAAGTACTAGGCTCAAAGGTTGCTACAAAAGAAATGTGAGCTTGTTGTGATGATCGAAGTTGTCAACCTTTTCTTGTTCCAATTCCTTCATTTATGTCACCAATTATTTGATTTGATGGATGGTTCTTTTGAATCCATTCTTTTGTTCTCTTTGGAGGAGCTTATTGTTGTTGTTCTTGTATATCTTGTTGATCATTATTTACTTCTTCCTAGTTGACAGTTCCTTCTTGTTGTAGAATTTTCTCTGTACCTTTTTCAGTCTCTATCTCAAGTTTCAAAGATTCTAGATCCTCATCATTATTCATTAGAACACCATCTTCGTCAAATGTAACATTTATGCCCTTCATTATCTATTTTCATCTTAGATTATAGCACTTATAGGCCTTTCTTTTGCGTGAGTAACCAACAAAGATACCTTCATCAACATGTGATTCAAACTTACCCAACTTTTTATCTTCTCTTTTGATATAACATTTTCTTCCGAAGATTCTGAAATATTTTACATTAGCTGGTTTTCCTTTCCATAATTGATATGGGGTCTTGTTGCAATTATTTCTGAGAAGACTTTTATTTATAATGAAGACTGTCATGTCAATTGCTTGAACCCAAAATGTCTCATCCAATTTTGAGTCCTTCAACATTGTTCTACCCATTTCATATATAGTTCAGTTCTTTCTTTCAGCAACTCCATTTTGCTGAGGTGTTCGTGCTGTTGAAAATTTTATTTTTATTCCATTTTCATCATAGTATTGTTGAAATAATTTGGAAGTGAATTCTCTGCCATTATCTGATCTTAGACACTCTATTTTCAAATAAGGTTCATTTTCGACCAACTCCTTGTAGATCTTAAAGCACTCAAATGCTTCAGATTTTTTCTTTAGGAAACTGACGGTTGTCATCCTGGTATAGTCATCTATCATTAACATGAAATATAATTCTCCATCTAAGCCTTTTGTTCTCATAGGACCCTTTTGTTCTCATATGACCACATAGATCAGTATGTATCAATTCCAATGGATTTGATGGAAAGTGTTCTTTTGTTTTAAATTTGAATTTTGTGTGCTTTCCATGCCGACATGCCTCATATAGTGTGTTGGAAGGTTTTGAGATTTTCGACATTTATCATACTACTTCCTTTTTTCTTATGTTGAGAAGATTATCAAAGTTTATGTGACCCATTCGTTTATGCCATAACCAACTTTCATCTTCTTTAGCTAGTAGACATGCTTTAGTTGCTTCACCCAGAACATATATGTTGTTTCGAGCTCGACTTACAGTAGCCATAATTTTACCATATCTGCCTTTCCTGATTTCACATTTTGTTGAGTTGAATAGCATTGTGTGTCCTTTATCACACATTTGTCCAACACTGAGTAGCTTGTGATTCATGTTTTCAACCAATAGAACATTCTTGGTTAGAGCATCTTTTCTTCCGAGACTGATGGTACCTGATCCTATAACATTTGAAGATCCATCATTTCGAAAGGACACAGTTCCATCGTTATTCTGTTTCACAGATACAATTTTCTTACTATCTCCCAATCATATGCGTTGAGCAACCGCTATCAACATATCACACATATTCGTTGTTTTGAGCCTTGAGAGCAAGAACATAATTATCAGTCTTCTTCTTCTTCCATGTTCATTAGTTTTGTGTCTTCGAAGATTCTTCTAGAGGATTATCAATTCTACAATCTCTAGCTATGTGTCCAAAGTTTTGACATTTGTAACATTCAATATTATTTCTTAAATGTTCAAATCTATTGATGTTTCCTTGAGCCCTGGGAAGTTCATATTTGATAGATCTCCTAGAGTTGTATTGGTTCCTAGGGTACTGTTGTGGCCACCAACAACCCCCCTCCTTATGAAGTGTTATTGCTAATACTAAATAAGGGGGGAACCCTTAGTTATAAAATTCAAGGAAATCAAAGTAGTGCTTACATTTCCTTTTCAAAAATAAAGTTACCATCATAAGCTTAGGAAGCCCCTTTGGAAACTTTTAAAATCTAAGTTTATCATAAGGTAAAAAAATCTTTAAAAGAAATCATATCGCAGGATGCCACCTGACGAGCACAATTCCAACATTCGCGAGATAGCGATAATGAACAAATATCGCATCGCACTCAGCATAACTTACATGAAACACTTCAAAATCTGCCGATGTGCGATGGCGCCCATCGCAAGATCGCATCTCGCAAATAACAGGTTAACAAAATTTGTCATACATAACATTCTTGCGATCTACGATGTTGTGATTTTGCGATGTTGTGATTTTGCGATGTTGTGATTTTGTGATGTTGCGATTTTGCGATGTTGCGATTTTGCAATGTTGTGATCTGTGATGTTAGGAAGCAAATCGCAAAATCGCTCCATCGCAGATCTTTCGAGCACATTATTCAAGAAAAGTAGTTTCCATAAGCTGACTCATGGTTATGCGCTTTAAATGCTAATAAAGGAGTTAGTTGTTAGTTATTAATAGAATATGGGTGCGTGCTCTTCAAAGAACATTTCACGTAAGGTGGTATATTTGGTATGTCTGTGGCATTTAGAAAAAAAATTTCCCATCACCCTTCCTTGTCATTCATTTTCACTTCACTTGTGAATTGCAGGCACAGAGAACAGAGGACAATACAAAGCAATACACAGGTTGAAATGGGAAATAAAATTAAAGCCCCGAGCTCTGAAGAAGAGAAAATGGCACCTTTGTATACATACACGGCTTGTAACAGAGACGCGGGAATAGCTATGTGGGAAGGCATGTATAATATGCTCGAAGAGGAGAATCCCAGAGTAATGGAGGTTATGGCTGTTACAGGCTCACAAAGTTCTTCTGAAGCATCCCTCATAGAGCTAGCTTGCTCATTTTTACATTGGATAGGAGCAAAGCCAAAAATCCTCCCATACACGGACATGGTCAAATGGATACTAGAGAGCACAGAAATAAAAAATAGATAGTTCAAAATTCATGGTCAAGGACTCATCAGTTCATTCGCTGCGCAGGATTTAAAGCTCATGTATCATCTACCGAAGCCACAGGAAACCTACAAGAAACAGTTTACGGAGAAATTTGTAAAAGAAAACCCAGACCTGGTAGAAACTACCAAAGACTGGTCTAGGAGAGATGAGCCACTGAAGAAAGATAAACACGGTATGTACAGTACTGGTTCCCTTACCTCTCCATACTGCTTTGCTACTGCCATGCTCTATAGAATATTTGGAATTCCAGATATCAACAAATTCTCATCCGAATGGCTACCATTATTGGATGCTGCCACAAATGCCACCATTGTAGATTGGGCCAAAATTTTGTCTGATAACCTGGTCACCGCCATTGTCAGTTACCGGTCCAAAAGAGTTGCGGCTCAGAGAATTTAACCTCCTTTTTACCTTTCCGCATATATAATGGATGCAATATGTTATGTTTCTAAGTTTCCTGTTATGGGTTGGAAGTGGACGACACAAGACCCTTTACCCATCCATGTTTATCACAAAGAGTTATGGGACTCTCAGTTCACTCCATACTTCTAGCAAATTTGTCATGGAATTATGCTGCCCTTGTATAGAATGTTGTATGATAAAGACCCTCCAAGATGCTCGCCTAAAGCAGAGGTAGACATCCTCACTATCGCAAGATGGTTCGAGGAAGAATTGTTTACTTATGTCAGGGTATTTGGAAGTTATGCATCCCCTCATGTCCTACCTTTATATATCCCTGATAAACTCTTAGCCCGAGAGATCGCCTATCAAACCTATGGGAAAGTTGGCCTAACTAAAGAATTAAAAGACGAAAAGAAGGCTATATGTCCACAGTTTCCTGTAGCTTGTGGGGCCTTCTCGCTATTCAATGTAGGCCACGCCTTCACAGAAGTAAAGAATATCACATGCTTACAGCTATTCAAATTCACTGGAAGGCCATTTGACCCTCATGAGGTTGCCCACAATTTTACAACTGTAGTCAAGATAAAGGTGTTCTCTGGAGAACAGGATTTATTTGAAGATATATTCCAACAGAAAAACACATTGGAATAAATTCTGCACACAGCCTAATTGCAACTATCTCCAGAAGAATTCCAAAGGTTCAAAATATACAGGGAAAGAAAGCTAGCCAGTATTCCTTTAGAGAAACTATGCCTAAAACCCTCAAGAGAACCAACTCCAAGTGTTAGCCTCAGTGGAAGTTCAAGTACTAACGGATCTAAGTCCAAATCTGAAAAAGAAATGTTTGAACATTCTAAAAGATCTGAAAATGAACTGGATAAGAGTGAAGGGTCATTAAAGGATACTGCCCAGTCAAAGGAACTTCTACATCTGCAGGTTATTGGCTCCCCACAAAGAGATCCTCCCCCTCTCGTCATCCAAGCACCGCCAGTCATAGATGAATTAGACAAAGAATGGGAAACCTTCAACAACTTGATCAATCTTGAAGGAAAAACCATGAAGACAACTGTCAGCAATGCACAGATAGTAAAAGAAGTAGTCACAAGAACAATCAGCGAAGTCTCAGATGTGGAGCATATTCCTATTTCTCCATCCTCTGAGCTTGTACTAAAAGTATAAGAAATCCCTCCTCTCGATATATTTTATATCCCATAACACAAAGCAGTAGTAAGAAGACAGAGGAAGAAAAGGAAATTGGAAAGCACGCTCTCTCAAAACACAGAACAGTTAAATGTCCTGTGGAAAGATCCCACTAGCAATCCTACTGAAAATCTCACCAAACTATCTCAGATCGTAGGAGCATACGCCTCCACGACTATTGACAAAGCATCTGAGGTACAGTAGTTGCTAAAAGAAAGGGAAGACCAGATACTAGCACTGCAACAACAATTGCAACAAGCCCACGCTAATAATGAAGCACAAAAATAGCTTAAGAAGTTGCAGCAGGACTTCCAGCAAATGCAGATAGGGTATCAAAAAAGTTTGGATGAGAAAGGAAAGCAGTTACAGGATTTAAGAGAGATGCACAAGGATGACCCTAAGCTTACATAATTTATTGCGGAGTCCATTTCCTTGAACGAACAATTACTACAGTAGCAAGAAGCATTGGGAAAAAAGATATCACAGTGGAGTTATTGTTGTGAAATTAGTGATAAAACCACTAATCAAGTGGTAGACTTGCGAAGTGACTATGATCTAATTGATAAACGGGTGACTGAATATTTGGCTTCACAGGAAAAGGACAAGGGTAAAAGAGCAGGTGCACCAAGAATAAATGAAAATCATAAGGAAATTCTCTTTAACAAATGGGATGAGCAAATCCAAGAGGCAGAACAAGCGGCAGAAGGAGGAGCCATGGCAGCCAACAGACTTATTGATTGTGTAAATGAAAATTTACACAGGACAAATTTGATCGCAAAAACCACTCCAGGATACTTACCAAACGCACAACAACTAGAGGCAGATTGGAAACAGAGAGCTCAAGAAAAGGCCAAAGTAATCCAAGGGCTAAGCAAGTTAAACTGGGATTGTTACTGGACATACTTGGTAAAGCCACATAGCCAATGGATGACTGTTAAGTGCATCATAAATTCGGCTGAGAAAATGGCGCCATCTCTTGTAGATTTTGTTTTCTCAGCCCAATTAAAAGCGAAAGTTAGCCAGCCGACTCTCCTTAAACAGATGCTGCATACATGTGATTTTAAAGACCAAATACAGAAATAGTTTAT
The DNA here is from genome assembly GCA_000404065.3 of Pinus taeda. Taxonomy (NCBI): domain Eukaryota; kingdom Viridiplantae; phylum Streptophyta; class Pinopsida; order Pinales; family Pinaceae; genus Pinus; species Pinus taeda. Next base: position 217,434 of record APFE030626462.1, read on the forward strand.
TTTTAGTTTTAATTTTGTTTTATTTTCTTGAAAAGAGGACGGTCATTTAAACCGCATCCTTTAATTTTGTAATAATTTATTTTTATAATTAGTCAGTAGTATTTAAACCCTTCTCATGCATTTAGAGAAGCGTCCAAAAATTTATCAAAAACTTGTCCTCAGAACATGCACTTTTGCACCCTCAGAGGGTTTTGATGAATGAATGGAACAGGGTTTATTTGATATCTACTACTGATGTTGCACTTCTGTACTCTTAGTGGATGTTAAATCAGGGAGAGATAAATCAATTGTCGCTTGACGCTCATGAGTAAGACTAGTTATAAATGGTACTTTTATCTCTTAACCATTTCTACTTATGCGTTAAAGTGATATTCAGTTTTTAGTTGTTTATATATTACAGCGTGGATGCCTGAGTTATCATTTGGCACTTTTGTACAGTGATAACTATTTATTTATGCTCAGTGTATGAATAGCTCATTTATGCGATAAGTTTTCACAATTGTTTCGTCTAACTTCTTATACGAAGTAGTTCATCCTTATTGAATTCTTTTCTTATAATAGCTGAATGACCTTTATTACCAGTTATTGTTTGAAATCTTTTTAGATCGCATAGAAGAAAGATCACACCCCGAGTTAGCATAAATTTTGATGTTTTTCTATTTATTAGAATACAATAGCATAGCATTAGATTAGAATTAGAATAGAAGTATTTCATTTAGAACAGAAATACCCATCTTTCTCACACACACACATTGATTCGGAAAACTGGTCCCATATCCCCAATCGGACCCGCTATACCAAACGGATAAGGAGCTTCCAACCAAGGTCCGGACCGGGCGGGTATCCCCCTTGTTGTAGACCCGATTTTCGGGGCCTTCAACATATTTGGCGCTAGAAGGAGGGCTGAAACATGTTGTCTGTTGGAATTTGTCTTCAATTTTAACATTTGAATTAGGATGGCCTCTCTGAAACTTCCAATTTGGAGTTGCATCCATGTTCGTGCATCTTCCAACACTCCACCCGAAGTGGTAATACTATTGTATCAGGTAAAATTCAATGGTAAGAGAAATTCTTCTGCTTTTAATCATGGCCTTCAATTTATTCAAGGTGTTTCAAACTCTAATTTTCAAGGAATTGATGAAGGCATTTTATGTAGAATTTTTACTCTCACATTTGTAGCAGAAGCTAGAAATTGGTGTAGAACCCTTCCAGTTGCCTCAATTCACAGCTGGGATCAATTTTGCACGCTTTTCGTTTGTAAATTTGACTGCTATGATTATGATCAAGTATATGATGAAATTGAATATCTACGAAAAGAAGATGAGTCTGTTAGAGATTTTAATATTCGATTTCATCTGAATTGTTTGAAATTTGATGTTGAAAATGATCCCATAAGTGAAGAATCATTAGATTGTGTTGATCATAATTATTCGCTGCCTCCTATTCCCGATTCATATGAAATTAGTCCAATCTTTGTTCATTTCCCTTCTAACATAAATGAGAAATCCAATTTGGATGTGCAAATAAATTATGATTAAGAAGTTTCACAAAGCTTAGAAGATATTTATGATCAAATACGAGAAGACAAAAGCAGCAATTTTGGAAGAAAGGTCACCTTGGAATCTGAAAGCAACTTTGAGGCAAATTCAGAAAATATGATCGCAACGCAACAAATGCCAAGGTCAGAAAAGCAAAGTAATTTTCTTCCAAAAAGCATGAGCACATCAAGGTATGATCTAAAACCTTAAATCTGTGATGAACATAATGCACAAGAATTCTCAAAAAGAGATATTTTTAAATGCATTACTTCAGAGTCACATTTTTCTCTTTATCCTGATATTTTTAATGATGACAATTTTTCCCCTCTCGATATTAATGATATTTCAGAAAATACATAGGCTGGTCTAAACGAATCACCATTAAGTGATTTTCAAGATAGAGAAACAATTAGAGAACATTCTTTTGCCATTAACAAACATGAAATGCTTATTCCTCGTTGTTTGAATATACTGGGTGAAACTGAAAAGAAACCTAGAGAATCTTGTGAAGTCATTTATGATAATTACTTTGACATTGAAGATTTTGATTTATCTCGAGAGAATCAGTAGAAACTTCAAATAACATATGATAATGAGAAGTACTTTAAATTAGAAATTATTTCAACCGATCCTCATTCTAAAGCAGTGACTCATCTACATGATTTCATTATCCAAGAAAATATTCCAGTCTATGATTCATATCATGACCAAGCTTTCATGCCTGTTCATAATCATGATTCCCTTTCTGATTCACAAGATGGAAGTCAAAATCACTCAAATTCTATAATTCTAGCCAATCCTTGTGAAAGAGAAATCATTACAAAGCAATCCCAACTGTGTTATAACTCTAGTTGTACATATAGTGATTTTATTCTATTTTTTCTTTACCTATTTCGTACAAAAACAAATTTGTTTTCAGATTGTAATTTTCAAATTTTTGATCCATTACACTGGCATAATGAGCACCATACTATCAGACATTCAATTGATGTATGGCCCTATTGGAAAACTGAAGTTTTTCAAGAACATGAGAATCTATTTCAATTTCATCCTCAGTCAATGTCAATAATTGATAAAAAAACTTCCATCCTATGTAAGACAATATCAACAAAAGGATGTATTTTTACATATCTGTCAACAATTCAATTTAAATAAAAAATTTCCACTTCATTTGAGAGATTTCCATCCATCCTTCATTGATCCATTTAAAGAAATATGTTTGGAAACTTTTCTTTCATGGAAAATTGTCAAAATTTTAATTTTTACACGTAACACTAATAATAAATTCCAGGCCTTTGAATCCAAAAATTCATATCTTTAGTCTCGCCTGTTATCTCTTCCATTGAACATTTATCAGTCTTTAATAGAAATCCATCCAAATTTCTATGATCCAATAGGTATTCAATTGGAAAGAAAATTTCATAAGAAGGAGATTCTAAATGAAATTCTAACAATAGTTGTATATTCTTATTCCACATTTAACGTTCTTAGTTCGGTAAGAGTTTCGTTTCCAGTACTAATATTTGAACTGTATATATATATGCAGGAACGGAAATGAGAGAATGGTTACATTGGAAAAATGACTACACCTAGTCAATTTCAAGTATATTGTTAGAATAGGAGTAGAATTAGTTTAGTTAGTCTGTAGGTCAAAAATAAACGAAGTAATTAGCCCTTTTCATATTTTATAAATATCCAAAAAAAAAAATTACCTCTCATTAGAAAATTTTTGATCGTCCTCAAAACAATCCTCCCATAATAAAACCAGTTGTGAATGGTTACATTAGGCATTTACGAAAAAGACACCAACTCTCTGTCATATTTTTATTTTTCGCTTGTATAAATAGCAAATATTTTGGTAAATTGATCTTTATTATTGAAAGATACAGTTAAAAACTCTAACCTAGATATGACACTAGTTTCAATTTCATAAAGTTTGATGAAAACAACCTTTAGTGAAGAAATTGTTTTATATCAGTGCAAGGAAAGGTATCAATAACAAAATAAAGATTCTCTGTAGAATAGCTACTTCCAAAAAACTCTATCATTGTCGTCTAGAGCTATCTAAAGGAAAACAATGACTTCCTCCCTGCTAAGGAAATCACAACTTTCAAAGGAACAATCCAAGGATACACTTCATCTTGAAGAATGAGAGGTCTCATCACGAGCCAGCTTATCATAATCACAGATACTATAACTTGCTGACTTTCCCAAATACTGCATACCACGATAGGGCAATGACTCAAGATTGTTACAATCAAGAGGCAAGGGGTCTCATCACGAGCCATCTTGTTCAACAAAGTTATAAATCGAGTGAATGACTATATCATAAATTGGCTATCAAACCAAGACATTGTTCTTTAAGAGTAAAAAGAAAATCAAAGCAATAAGTGTGGATGTGGATTCTTCTTTGAGAGTTGTAGGTTTCTTTAAGTAGGATATAGGATCATTGTTGGGTAACAGGTAACCCTGTCGAGGCTATAAATGCCTGTTGGCAGCAGAGGCTCTACCTACGACAAATGAGCATATTTAAAACTAGTTTACAGAGAAGACTTTGTTTTATCCTTACAGACCAAGTAATGACTGATGTAAATACAAGGACTAACTTGAGGGAGAAAATAATCAAGATTGAAAATAGCTGAAACAATATGTCGTTCACAGGTTAGAGCATAATGTACTTTATCTTTCCATAATAAAGTTTAACTTTCTAAGAAATTTTCTGTTTTGGAAGTTTAGAAAATTCAATAGAAATACAGAGATAACTGGTTCTTCCAAGTGAATCGACAATTGTTGTGGCCACCAACAACCCCCCTCCTTATGAAGTGTTATTGCTAATATTAAATAAGGGGGGGACCCTTAGTTATAACATCCAAGGAAATCAAAGTAGTGCTTACATTTCCTTTTCGCAAATAAAGTTACCATCATAAGCTTAGGAAGCCCCTTTGGAAACTTCTAAAATCTAAGTTTATCATAAGGTAAAAAAATCTTTAAAATAAATCATATCGCAGGATGCCACCTTACGAGCACAATTCCAACATTCGCAAGATAGCGATAATGAACAAATATCGCATCGCACTCAGCATAAATTACATGAAACACTTCAAAATCTGCCGATGTGCGATGGCGCCCATCGCAAGATCGCATCTCATAAAGAACAGGTTAACAAAATTTGTCATACATAACATTCCTGCAATCTTCGATGTTGCGATTTTGCGATGTTGCGATTTTGCAATGTTGCGATCTGCGATGTTGCAAAGAAAATCGCAAAATCGCTCCATCGCAGATCTTTCGGACACATTATTCAAGAAAAGTAGTTTCCATAAGCTGACTCATAGTTATGCGCTTTAAATGCTAATAAAGGAGTTAGTTTTCAGTTATTAATAGAATATGGGTGCGTGCTCTTCAAAGAACATTTCACGTAAGGTGGTATATTTGGTATGTCTGCGGCATTTAAAAAAAAAAACTTTCCCATCACCCTTCCTTGTCATTAATTTTCACTTCACTTGTGAATTGCAGGCACGGAGAACAGAGGACAATACAAAGCAATACGCAGGTTGAAATGGGAAAGGAAAGTAAAGCCCCGAGCTCCGAAGAAGAGAAAATGGCGCCTTTGTATACAGACACGGTTTGTAATAGAGACGTGGGAATAGCTACATGGGAAGGCATGTATAATATGCTCGAAGAGGAGAATCCCAGAGTAATGGAGGTTATGGCTATTGCAAGCTCACAAAGGTCTTCTGAAGCATCCCTCACAGAGCTAGCTTGCTCATTTTTACATCCGATAGAAGCAAGGCCAAAAATCCTCCCATACACGGACATGGTCAAATGGATACTGGATAGTGCAAAAATAAAAAATAGACAGTTCAAAATTCATGGTCAAGGACTCATCTTTTCATTCGCTGCGCAGGATTTAAAGCTCATGTATCATCTACCGGAGCCACAGGAAACCTACAACAAACAGTTTATGGAGAAATTTGTAAAATAAAACCTGGACCTGGTAGAAACTACCAAAGACTGGTCTAGGAGAGATGAGCTGCTGAAGAAAGATAAACAGGGTATGTACAGTACTGGTTCCCTTACCTCTCCATACTGCTTTGCTGCTACCATGCTCTATAGAATATTTGGAATGCCAGATATCAACAAATTCTCATCTGAATGGCTACCGTTATTGGATGCTACCACAAACGCCACCATTGTAGATTGGGCCAAAATTTTGTCTAATAACCTGGTCACCGCCATTGTCAGTTACCGGTCCAAAAGAGTTGTGGCTCAGAGAATTTATCCTCCTTTTTACCTTTCCACATATATAATGGATGCAATATGTTATGTTTCTAAGTTTCCTGTTATGGGTTGGAAGTAAACGACACAAGACCCTTTACCCATCCATGTCTATCACAAAGAGTTATGGGACTCTCAGTTCACTCCATACTTCTACCAAATTTGTCATGGAATTATGCTGCCCTTGTATAGAATGTTGTACAATAAAGACCCTCCAAGATGCTCCCCTGAAGCAGAGGTAGACATCCTCACTATCGTAAGATGGTTCGGGGAAGAATTGTTTACTTATGTCAGGGTATTTGGAAGTTCTGCACCCCCTCATGTCCTACCTTTATATATCCCTAATAAACTCTTAGCCTGAGAGATCGCCTATCAAACCTGTGGGGAAGGTGCCCTAACTAAAGAATTAAAAGACAAAAAGAAGGCTATATGGCCATAGTTTCTTGTAGCCTGTGGGGCCTTCTCGCTATTAGATGTAGGCCACGCCTTCACATAAGTAAAGAATATCACGTGCTTACAGC
>APFE030626463.1:0-33290 GCA_000404065.3 Pinus taeda
CATTACAATGAGGCCTGTAGGCCTACTTATTATTGAGAAACAATGGAAAACCCTAAACATCAAAAAACATAACCCTAGGAGATGAAGCACCAAAAATACGAGCCCCGTTTGGGTAAATTGGTACATCAACTTCCCGAGGTCGTAACTTTGGCATACAAAATCTGTTTGACACACACAATACCTCGTTAGAAATATCTATCTGAGGACTAAAACTTTCAACTACAAACATCAGTTAAAGACTTATGTTTACCATTTTTCCAAAAAAAAAATGTTGTTTAAGGCCTCAAAACGGCTTTAGAAGTTTAGGACCTAAAAAACTAGCAAAAATAGTAAATTGTGCTACAATTAAGGAAACTGAAAAACTGAAAGAAACAGTGGTGGGAGGTCCAAGTGGAATATGTGGGTGGCCACCAATATCCACCTAGATCAAGAATTCATCCTCACAGGTGGAAAACAAGGATGTAGTGTCTCTTATTCAACTCTTAATTCTTGAAAGTGCTTGCACAATACTTTGTTGACCAATAAATCATTACCAAACAAGCAAGAGTAAACTTGTTTTATAAAGAAAATGCTACTCTAATTAAAATAAATGGCTACTATAACATAAATAAGCGCTGATATACACATGTGACATATGAATTAAATGGAAAACAAAGAGATATTCACTAGCAAAGCATGCATAGGAAAACAAAGTATGAAAATATGAGAGAAATGGTGCACATACCAAGAAGTTGGGGGCCTTCCAAGACATGGAAAACTTTATGGATGTGTTGTTTTATATAGAGTTTATAAAGGGAGGAAAACATTTATTCAATTCCAATTTTAAGGTAGGCGAATCATCCATTTTTTGAAAGAAAAGTACATCACCTCTGCAGACAATTCCTTATTTCAAAAATATTTTCTAATTCATTTATGTTGAATGAATACTTATGACTAATGTTTTTTTGTATTGGGTAAATATTGTCACTATTAATTTTCTTGATGTATATCTAATATGCATATTTTATTGCAATTTACTTCTTATGTGCATGTTTATCATTGTAGTCTTGCATGTGCACATTTTCAATGGAAATTATCAATATAGGTTTGTACACCCATCAGCATTGCTATAAATAATATTATGAAATAATAAATTGTCAAAAGATACCCCAATGCAACTCTTAATTGAATGACTAATGAAAACATGTTTTATTCAAGTAAGTCAATGGTGTTTGTTCAAGAAAAATCAATGCAATGCACGATTATACAAAAGTATCAAAGCTCGATTAAAGTCCGTGAAATAACTAAATTCATAAGTTGAAAAAGTTCATGTAACCACAAGCTATATAAAAGCTCATAATTTAATAAAATTCATATAACTATAAATCATATAATATATTATGGTAAGAAATAATGAAAATTTCCTTAGAATATATATATTGGTACCTTCTTAAGACAAATATACATTACATATATTTACTTTGGATTAACATAAAAAACATGACATGATACATAACAAAGGAAACATCATACACTTTATAAGTTGCAATGAACATTCTTCAATACTCAACATCAATAATAGAAAGTTCAATACTGTAAGAAAAATATTAAACCAAAAGTTAAAATGAATTTCTAAGTATATATTTGGCCATTTAACTAACACACAATGGTGTATTCCTTCTAAACTAGGTTAAAGTCAATAAAATAAAAAAATTATAAACTGAAAAATATATGTAACCAATTTGATAAAACACTTGCAATCATAAATCATATAATATATTATTGCAAGAAATAAGGAAAAGTTGTTCAAAAGATATATATTGCTATCTTCTTATTATCTCAATCCCTTTGGCAATTATAAAATCCAAATATATAGGTATTTGCATATAAGAAGTTGTCAATATCATATAACTATAGTAGTCAAAAAACAAGTTTTGTCTTTCAAATATTTTGGCAAATGTACATAGGTATTTCTATGATCTTGTAGATATCAAGTTATTGATCTTAGTATAGAATACATATTTCATTATTGAATGTAATTATGTCAAAGAGTGTGAAGGATCACGAAAATAGTCATTAACATCCTAAGAGGTCGAGTAAATGAGTCCAGGGTCATGTTTCACCAAAAGATCATGAGTAAGGTCATGGTGTCATGTCTTATCATCATTGGCACATATTTGTAAGGTCAGTTTGGCTAGATAAAATGCCAAATCACATTTTGTCATGACATCGCACTGGTACAACGGTTAGGAGATGCACTTTGTTTCTGACAGTTGTTGCACCTTCATCATTGAGGCTCAAGATTGTAACCATCACCCTTGAAATTCGCGTCTAGCCACATTGGGAGTTCATATGCTTGGTTAACTTCTAAAAGCACCAAAAAGCCATTCATTTTTCCATCGAGAGGTCATTGAGAATCACTTAAGGTTCACTATGTAAAGGAGGCAAGGGAAGTTGATGATGTCTAAACCATTTCACACGTGTACCATAATTACTTTGCCTATTTCCTACAAAGCTTGGAAAAAAGGAAGTGATCTTCTTTATTTCTATAGTATTAACTCTACATGTTCTTGGTATAAACCTTTAAAATGTGAAACCCATTGTATATAATTTCCCTGAAGGACCTAGCTTTCTTACCCTCATCCTTCTACATTTCCCATATGGTATCAATGTTTTTCCTATGATTAGTGTAACTGTCAAAATATTTTTTAATTCCATCTCTAATAGCTAGCCATAGAGCACTAGACTTTACTCTACATTGGGATTCTATATCATATTGGAGTTTCTTATTACACTATTTCAAAAAATTTAAGCATGTTCTAGAATTTTCAACAAAATGTTTGTCATAATGCTAAGTATATACCTACTATCATATGAACTTAGTTTGACATTATAATAAACTAAAGGTTGGTAGACTCCATGAAAGAACCATCGTACCTTACCCACCCAAACTTCACTAGTTTTAGACAACCCTTATTCTCTAACCATTTTGAGTTAAATTTAAAAGAGCTAGGAGATTTAGTATCTTCATTTTGTTAACTTTCGATGTTACTCTATAATTTTTTATACCATTCTTGGGGGTGCTTCATGTGACGATTCCCATCTTTATATAATAATTTACATACACATTGGAGATAGCTTACTCATTATACATTGACTCGGTTTTTACGTAGGCACTTCCTTTGGAGGTGGGGGGCCTATGTGACATGGTGACTTTGTCATTAGGGCACATTTGGAGAGGTCGGGGACCTATCTGACATGGTGACATTGTCATTAGGGAACATTTGGAGAGGTTAATTCCTTTCTTGGAAGAATGACCCACTTGGAGGAAGGGATTGAGCAATAGGTAGCATGGGGCTACTTAGTTACTTGCATTGAAGTGTGTGCTTAAGGACACTTGGGTTGAGGAGTGAATGTGTATATGTAGTGGACTTGGGGGTACACATGGATTAGGATGGAGTGTTGGAACATTGGAGGGCTATGGAGGAGAAGCATTGAGCCTTTCTGAAGGAGCATTTGACTCACCTTAGTGCTTGGTGAACATGCATAACTTGGAGCTTGACATGTCACTTAGAGTTGGAGCACTACATCTGGGGATCTATATATTGTTTACTTAGGTTGCTTGTTATGGAAAAGATTCACTTTTTTATTGTTGCCTCCCTAAAGTTTCAAATAAATAAATGGAGAGAGTCTCATCCATATTCATTATTTTACACTCATGAAATCACATACTTTTGTTAGAGATGTGATAGCTAGAGTGAGCTAATATATTTGTACTTCTCTTCATTTGTATGTGCTCTTCATCTTCAGTGTTATGGTTCTTGAAGGAATTCAAGGGATGATTAGGGTTAAGGATTTTCCCAAAGAATACAAGGTAAGATAAAACCTAGAGGAGAGAGGGAGTTCTTGATCTAATAGTTCATGTTTTGAGGTATTTGGAAACCTTAGTACACATTTGTAATGCAACTGAAGGTGTCAACAAAGAATTTCTAATTTTCATACTAGCTCGTTGTGGATCTTTGGTGAAGAAACCAGAATTAGTTGATAGAGATTCTTAGCTAGGGAGTGTTGGTCGTTAGAGTTTGTGATTATTGTTGATGTTGTAGCTAAGGTTTGGAGAGATTAAATTGTACTAGTGCGTATTGATTTGGTTTATAATTGTACTTCATATTGTCTATATATATTATGTTCCAAGTATCCAAATTTTTTGCACCTAGATTTGAATTTCATTTTATAATATCTACGTGATTGAGTAGAAGACATGGGTAGATTTACTATTGTAATAATCTTCAAATATGAAATTTGCTTCGAAAGTGTGCTCTATAGTACTAAAACGTTGTTGCATTAAATTACATTTGACTGGTATTTGTTTTCTTAGGTTTCCTTGTGAATTGTTAAGTGATTTAACGCACATCTAAAACATAAATGGGTAGATTTTATCTTGTAATTACCTATTGTAATAAGTCATTTTCAAATATGAAATTTGCTTGGGAAGTGTGCTCTATAGGACTAGGCCTTTGTTTCAGTCAACTACACTTGACTGGTATTTATTTTTTTGGATTGCCTTGTGAATTTGGTTCAAGAGAAGTGAAGTGTATGTTTTTGTAATTTAATATTTTAGGTTAAACCGTAAGGTTGAAAACTCGTAATGAATACATCCAAAGAAACCTCAACATTAAGGAGAGATTTATGAATTTGCACTAGTAGTAAAATTTGTAAAATTCCACACCTCAATTTGCAGCATGAATAAAAGATAGTTAGAGTCTCCTCCCACCTCTACTCATGACCTGATCCTTTCAATTTCACTTAATAGAAATTCATAAAAAATAAATATATCCATCCTTTTAGATATTTTTTCTTCCTCAAACCTCAAATTCCTCCAAATCAGAGTCATCATTATTAGCTACACGTCCACATATCCAACTCTCAAATTTATGTATAAAGAAATATGGCAATGAATCTTCTCTAGAACAATCCCCCAAGTCTTTTCTCTTTTAATGTTACTGGTAAGGTTCCCTCCAAATATTAATTTAATAACTTTTAGGAAGTTCTAGTTAAAAACCTCCTCTCAAAAAATGTCTTTCTTCACATGGCCCATATAAATCAACTATTGAAAAAGCCCCCCCACCCCCTACTCGAATGACTAGTGTTATACACCAATCCTTGATACCAAAAACATAGAATTAACCTACTATTAATTTTCTTCTCAAAAATTGTCAACTAACTCCTACAGCGCCATGTAACATCTACAACTAAATAATATCAAACTTTTCAAGGTTTTGTAAGGCATTCTATTAGATTTCTCCATTCCCCATGGTCTCTTGAATCATTATGATGTTAAGGTTTTGAAAATCCACAAACTTGCCCAAGGCAGGTATTTTTGAAAGCTTGCCTAAACCCTTCATGTTAAGGAACAAAGTTGTCATGATGTAACCTTCTTCAACCTTTTTAGGGTTCCTTTTCCTCCATTACGTTCATATGGGATTGATTATGAGCTACGGAAATTTGTGACTTCCTTCTCCTTCCATGTTGAGGGCCTTTCTTCCCCGCATCTCTGCACAGACCCCTTTTGACTCCTACCTCTACAAATTCTACCCCCTCTTAGATATTAGAGGGTATCTAAAGGGGTCAAACACTTCAATACACTATTGTATGTTTAAGAAAGGTGGTTTCCCAATTAGTCAATGAGTCTCTTCATTTAGGAAATAGATTGAGGTAAAATACTTTCTCAATGTAAAACCTTTCCAAAATGCAATTTATTACTTGAAGCCAATCCCTTCCCCTCTTTATATTGTTTTTCCCTCTCCTAACCTTCATAGAAAGTATTTCTTTATACACACCAAGCTCGAGCAATAATTCAAAAGATAAACTTACTTCTACATTTTGTAATCAACTAATTATTTCAGGGACTTGGTTAACTTACCAATTTGAATCATAACTTGAACAAGTGAGCTTTTCAATTTGTCACCCAAAATGACTTTCCCTAGCAGGCCTTAGTCATTTCAACAATTGGAATCCTAATCTCCTTTTTTAGGTCCACTTTGCCTCCTACTAAAGCCACTTACAATTTTATTTTCCCATGTTCATGGAAATAAACTTCTTATGTTCCATCTATCTTCTCCTATGGATCACATTCACCAGTTCTTAATGTCATTCAATCCAAATTCCCATTCCCTACCACCTACCACTCATTCAATCCAGAACATTCAACTACCACCTCTTCATTCCCTAGAATCTCCTTTTCAATGTCGTGACAATGCTCTACTCACAACAGAACTCCCTTATTCTTCTCTAAAGAGTTTTGGACAAAAAAAACTACAAAACTAGAACCTTTGAGACTTTCACCTCCTTGTAATCATTCACAAGGATAAACAAGGAATAAACTTGTTGTTTAATGAAATGCCAAATCCCATTTGACCTCAAGTTCTATCACCCCCATTTCTAATGGATGACCTTATTATTGATCTTGTACTTATGACAAAGTTATCATAACCATCTAGACACTCCAGCCTACCATAGATTTCCAAATGTGAAGGTATGAGCACTAGGCTAGCCAGAGGAGGCCTGCCAAGCGGCCCTTTAGTCCTAATTTTAGTCCCAACACCACCATTGCACTCCAATTGATCTCCATTGGAAAAAATAGATAGACCTTCAAAAGGATTGATGATGTAATCAACCTACTCATCCATTATTCCTAGCTTCTACAAAACCCTACTAAGTCATGTTTGCTCCTTCATTCTTTCCTTTCTCGTCAATTTCAAACTTAACAAGGAGAGATGTGACACATGTTCTAATTTATATGTCAAGTTGCTCATTACATTATGTGATGGTAATAGATAGATCATAACCCCCACAACAAAAATTTTGATATATTTATGGGACATTACGTTAGTTACACCCCTCTAACTATTACCGACTATTTCTCCAAATTGGCACCTATATCAACGCTTGTCCCACTACATGAATTAGTGTGCCAATTTAATATATACATTTAACATTAACAGCCCACAATTTAATGATAAATGGATTTATCAAGTACACTTAGCAAATGCTCAACAAAATTTTGAATATATATCATTGGTTATGTTACACCTAATTTTGTATGAGGCCTACACTCATGAATTTTTTTAGTACACTTGTGAATTTTATCACAAAGGCAAGTTTACAAGTTGATTGACCTTTTAAATGGACTAGGGGTAGTGAGTTCGGTTAATGATTTCCATGCCTTGGTTGATAGTTCATGACATTGAATGACCATGGATGCCTTGATTGTACCTTATTTGGTATACTTGGTTGTCATAGAGAGATAACAATGCATTTGGTCTATATTTTGCTAGAGGATTGGATATGAGAATATATGGTTCCCTTGGTGGAATTCCCTGGCACTTTTGGGCTAAGTGAACATTATCTTGACATCTTAATTTGGTTAGCATTGTCATGGGATAGAATGCTTAGTGTATACTCCATATTCTTTCATATGGTTTATTGCTTTGATGAGCAAATTAGCATGGTTAGACGCCCATTTCTCCAATGCCCTCTCTCTTATGGATGTTTTTCACATGGATATGTTGCTTATGAGGTTGACCATGGCCCTATATGAAATGCCCCCTTCTTTGGCTCATATGTGGAGACATATACACACTTAGCATCATTGCATGCATCTTTTGATGAGGTCATTCCCCTTCATGAGTAATTCTTTGATCACTAAGATGACTTAGCAAATGGTTGGTGATGATACAAGTATTGTTTGACTCATTCTTTCTTGGATCTAGCACTTTGCACATATAATGAGGTTTGAGTGGAGCACTCCCTTTCTTTAATGGCTTCGCCCATGCGACCATGGAGTAACCCTATATTCATGTATATAGTAAACTGCAAATCTGCAGGGGGTGGTTACATTTTGGAAGTCTTCTTGCACATTTACTTATGATTTGAGAGGATGCCTCAGCTTAGAGAAATAGATATCCACTACTGAAGGGTTTATATTGATGATTACATTTTTCCATGCCATTAATAAGGATGTTTCATATTGGAGAAGATCTATGATGTTCCAAACCCTAGATCTAGGGCTTCAATGGATATTTTGAGGATGTCCTGACTACAGGAATACTTTTCTTTTAACAAAGTGCCCAAATTTCCATCAAATCAATGTCATTAGATGTAGAGTGGCTACCTAATTTCCACACTGTGGTCCTAATAAAATTCCGACAAATATTCACAAAGTTATGGTGTTTTCAAATTGTCACAAGAGACCATACTAAATATCATGTGCCACTTAAATGTTGTCAATTGCACATTTCATGGAGAACATTGGAGCATGCCATGTCTTATACCCTCTTTGAGGGAGATGTTCCGCCTTCATGGAGCTACTTTGTTGGATACTTTTACACATGGTTAACCACTTCGTTTTTATGTATTATTGATTAGTTTGGAGGATATTGTTTCTTTATTCCTCTATATGTTAGATCTACGATTTTGAATTTGGATATTGTTACTTTATTGTCGATGAAGACAAAGCTCAAACATACATGAGTTTGGTATCTTCATTATTTCTTGTGGTTGGGTTATTAGAGTTTCCTCTCCATAGAGTTTGATGGATGTCTTTCTTATTGCATTTGTGAAATGTAAGGGTTTTGTCCTATTGTGTGTGGCTCATTATTATAATGCTTCTTATTGTTGCTTATGTCATAGAAATTGCTAGAACTTGGTTTATAGGGCCAAGTGAAAAGGGTATCATCCACCCCTTTGGGAGAGTTTTATTAAGGACATTCTCACTGTTGAATCCTTTATTGTCTCATACACACCATTTTATTGTATCCAACATCTTACTTAGTGGGTGCTACAGTAATATTTCATTGTGTAAGGAATACCCTAATGGCATAGCTTACATGTGGCAATTTTAAACCTCCCAATACTTCTTTACTTTCATTTTCAGCAATGTTAAAGTCCTTGTAGTATACATTTACAACCCTTGAGGTTTTGACCATTTATCAAGCTTGCCTTCTTGGATTGGCCTCTTGAGTCCATTTGCCCTTGTTGGATTGGCCCTAATCCCTTTCCTTTCATCATTCTTTTACCATTAAAACTATAAAAATATCGTTTTGCTAGACCTATCTCTTCACAATGCCTTTGAACTTCATTGTTATAGCTTTATTATCCTACTACCTAGGGGTACCCCCTTGAGTTGGAAAAGACCCAACCTAAAGTAGGAAGATAAGTTACATATGTGGCAGTGGTGACATTCTTAGTAGTTCCCTCTCAGGTTGCACCTTGTGGATTAAGGCCTGTATCATCAAGTGTGAATAAGGAGGCAACAAGTATTGTATGTTTTGATGAACACTTGATGTGTGTGTATAGCTTCACATGAGAAGCACAATTGAGCACAAAGGAGATGGGAGTTGGCTTTGTGAGAGATACATCACACTCCACTGCTCCTTACATTCGATATGAATTTTAATATAAGAGGTCCCATCCTCAAATTACTAAAGATAAAAATTAATAGAACTTGGTAACCGATGTGATTTCTAATATTTTAATTAGAACCCCAAATCTATGGCGGAAACTTTGTTGAGAAGTTGAGCATTATGTACAATTTTATGAACCACTAACATGTAATATATGGGATGCATTATCAACTCTATTGAATTTCAGTGCACGCAGGAGCTTTGATAAAAACCCACACAATTTTCTTATGAATGAATGAATGATACTTTAATGTCCACAAGACTAAAAATACTCTATGGGACCACCAGCCTCTCTACCTTTCACCTTTTAAAATTCAATCCTTTTCTTATTCAAATTGGTGATGAGCTGGCTCAACCTTCTAACAATCCCCTCATTGAAAAGACAATGCCAAGGGACCAATGTTAACATATTGCCATAATTGTCCTTGATGTCTCTGAAAGTATCACATTCCAAAATAAAATGGTTTTCCAATTCCACTACCCCAAAAGTGCAAAAAGTACACACCCATTCTTCCCAAGCTTCTTTAGGTCTTTTCCACCATCACATTTCACACCGAAGTTGATGCGAGTTAGTTTTTAATTAAGCAATAAGAATCTTTGCTCACCACGGAATGCCATAACTGTCCTTGATGTTTCTAAAAGCATCACATTCCAAAATAAAATGGTTTTCCAATTCCACTGCCCTAGAAGTGAAAAATGTACACACCCATTCTTCCCAAGCTTTTTTAGGTTTTTCCCACCATTGAATTTCACACCGAAGTTGATGCGAGTTAGTTTTTAATCAAGCAATACGAATCTTTGCTCACCGCGGAATGCTAGCTCCAATGTACTCTTTTTGTTCGATGTCACAACTATGGTTGAATTCCTCAACATAGTACTTCTTTCTACCCAATTTTTTCCCTGTATACTCTTACAGAAATTCTTCATAACAAAATTCTTTAACTCCTTGCTATTTGTGGACAGACATTGAGGTAGGTATTCCATTTTTGCATACATTTGTTGTTTTGTCTTATGCATGTTTTCTTTCTTTCACTCATATCTTCATTGAAAATAACTTTAGGCCATTTATCTACTCTTATTTGCTCAATTCTTTTTAGATGGTGTACCATATATTATTTCTAAATATCTTATATACTTCGTATATATCAATGAAAATATGCCATCAATATGTGACTTAAAAACTTTTGGTTTGGATCCATGAATTTTGAAGGAAATAACTCCTTAAATTTGTAATAAAGTTGAAAATTGACAGCCTTCAACTACAATTTAATTTGTCAAATTAGATTTTCGATGATAACATGTGAATTTCGAGGAAAGGCAATGACTCCAATATAATACGCAGCACATTTAGATCTATACCTGAAAAAACCAAAGAAATTTTGATTGATTATTATGATAAAGATCCTCAGATTAATCGAATATACTACAATTGCCCTCTCATTTTGGATCAAAACCAGGCTTCTGGAAAAAATATTATTGCTCTAATGAATACATTACAACAATCGGCAATGGTAAAATGCCTTAAACAGAAGTTCTCTTGGTTTTAATAGTAGTGGGCACACCGTAGCAGACAGGGGATGCTCCAATCAGATAAGGAAGTCTGCATGTGTTACGCCCTTCACCAATAAAAGATCCTGTCCGTACTGTACCCCTTGTAGATTTTGATCTTATTGAGATGTCAAAAACATTCTCAGAAACTGCCCGTTCTACCTGCATGCTCTGAACTTCATCATCTTTACCTTTCTGCGTAGGTTTTAATACCTTTTTGGCACCCTTGTGGCCAGCTATTGTGAGGTTTTGAAATTCCTCGAGCATTTCCAACTCGCTGCAATCACTAGACACTGATTCAAGCCATCCATTCAGCAGGATCCTGCTAAATCTATCAATATCACCATCCGTAACATCCCATAGGTTGGCTATAATCGAAGGACATCCAGCTATTATATATGACAACGGGACCCCAACAGGTTCATAATCCCCTCTACAAGAAAGCCTACCACTGCTGCATCCCATAAGAACTGCAGCAGCACAATGATCCAGTCTTCTTATATTCCTTCCAGAAAGATACTGTTCTCCTGATAATATGCCACAACACACGAGTATGAGTATGTCAGAGAAGACAGTGCATAGCATAATATCCAAAATTACAATTGAAAGAGTTCTAAAAAGCGAGAAAAGATGAGCGTAGAGAGGCAATAGCACATTTAAGAAATTTTCAAAACAAAACATTAGCACATTTAAGAGATTTTCAAAACAAAACATTTTAAGTGGTGGCAAGTATCCTATGGCATAATCCGATTAGTGAGTTTATGTCAAAATGATTAGATGACCAAGTCCCTAACGTAGTTTAAAGCTACATAGGAAGACTTCAACCAAATTTCAGGCAAAACTACTTGTAAAAATATTGGATTGTAAACAGTACTACATTTCGGAAAACAAAAACGCTGGAATCATATAAAGAATTGTAAACAGCACTACTAAGCAGGGTGCTGACTTCACCCAGAGAAAAAAAATATGGGATAATTAATAATTATGTAGTTTCAAAATAATCCAGATGATAACGCAAACTGAAGTCATTGAAATGAGAAACAATAAAACACACACACACACAAAAAATATGAGAATGTTTTATAGGGTATTACCGTGTAGGTGTTTACAATGTACATTACGAAACTGATGCATACAGTGAATCAGAGGAAACAAAGGAAGGGCAAGGCAAGTAGTCCAAATAATGCCACATGATAACGATTTGAAAAATAATCATAAGTTTCAAATCAGCTCACCCCGAAACATTGAAAAACACATGAAACCGCATGTCAATTACTTTATTCAGAAAGAGCAAACACAAAGAAGCATGGATAAACTAAAACAAGCTTCCTGACAAAAGAAAATAGCCTCAAAGCCTGAGCAAAACATGAGAGACAGTACCTGTTGGAAGGTCAGAAAACTTGTAGTTATCTTCAACAGCCACAGTTAATACTAGAGGTAGCATGCACTACAGTTTGTACTAGACAGGATGTAGTGTTTAGAACATGACTATTACTAACAATGGGATTACTTACCATCTAATTTTTAATTGCTGGTATTATCATATGAGTTCCAAACCAAGATATGAACTAGCAAGCATAGCCACCAAAATGTATTTCAAACATTTCTGATATGCATAGGAAATATGAGCAGTTTCCTTACCACTGCCATGTCCAAAATAGATAAACAGGTCATGGCTTTGAAGAGCTGAAATGCACTCGTCTGGAGAAGGAACAACTCCCATTTTACCCTGTAAAGCATTATTTTAAAATCAGGATTTCCCTTATAAAAAAGAGAAACTGCAACAATACAGGTTCTCTAGCAGATCTTACCTCCCAGCCTTTCTGATTCTTAAACCAATCCTCAAATGCAGCCTGTGTGCTACCAAGGTCTCCACTTGGATTCAACAAGTAGAATGTATTGTAAGGGTCAACAGTTGGTAACCTAGCCGGCTGTTCTAATACAGAAGACTTTATGGTTTTCCTTGAAGATCTTTCCTGCTTTGTGTTCTTTCTTCCTTTCAACAAAGACTTCTCTCTCTTACCAAAACCATCGACAGAAGCTGCATTAGATCGGTGAGCCATTACTGCCAAAATGCTGCTCACTGAAGGCATGCGATAAACTTCATGTTTCCTAAGTATTGGCAAACTTTCCCAGGGAAGGACCTGTGCCATGAAAAGGATAAATAAATATTCTAGATAAGAGTTATCATATGTCATGAATGATACCATAGTGTGATGTTTGTTTCTTTACCTGTGAATTTGCATCAAGTACAAGAACCACTGGTTCTCTCTGGATGTGCATCATATTAGAACCTCTAAAATCCTCTGCAAGTTGCATGGGAGAAAATTTTCAGATTCAGTGCATTCATTAATTTCAACTTTAATCTGACTTTTCTTTTGCTTATACCAGCATAGATCAATCTTAAACCTACATATATTAAGCACCGAAAGGGATCAAAAGGAAACTGAGACACAAAGCCCTTGACACTAAAGAGATTGGGAATTAAAATGGATCTATGCTGGTTCATTTTATTCGTGTGTGTGTGCGCATATATTATGATCAAACTTCATTTCACTTTTATGTTACAGAAGTCAATTATTCTTTATTTTTTGTTTATTAGCATTATATTGAGTTACCCATCTCATAAATATTGAGCTGTAGAGTGCACCTTGCTTCTCTTGGTGCATAGAAATTCCTGGTTCATTATCATGCACTTTCTGATCAGCAATAATATCTGGTTCTCTACTTTTAAAGACACTAGAAAGTGCTTTCGCAACTTTGCCAACAATTTCTTCTTTTTGAGATCCTTCCAAGTTGTCTACCCCAGAGCTCTGCAGAATATTGAAATTTTTCCACAGCAGACAAGAAACACCCTTCTCAATTTCATTATATCCGAGAGAAGTACTACCAGCCAAAAGGACTTTCAATAGGCCTTCATCAACTGGAACATGAGTTTCCACACCTGGACTTGCTGCCACTAAGCCCAGCATTAGCTTGACATCTTGTATACACGCATCTACAGCATTATGGATAGTAGCTTCTAAGGGTTCTCCTAATAAGAAGCACTTCCATGGACCAAGCCAAGAATCTTCAATTCCCCTGAAATTATGCAGAAAATTATAAGAAAATGACTTAATCAAGATATAGACTATAGGTATCCTCTGGAGAATTGAAGAGTTTTCATATAATGTTATACCTTAGAAGTTTGGCAAGCCTTTTATCAAGTTCAATTCTCCACTGCCACCATCTGCATTTATCCTCGTTGCTTGGAACAGGCAAAGAATCAGAGGTTGACAACCGACTTTCCTCAAGTACCATCCCAAACTCTTCAGCAACTACATCCACAACTGTTTTGGATGATCCGTGGATCAAGTTTTTGACCTCTGAGCCACTATCAATGTCATTTCCTTCTGAATCTTCATAATCCAGATCAATAGTGTATGGACAAGATACTGTACTCCCTCGAGCATCATCTTTTGACAACCCTGACATTGTCAAGAAAATATGCTCAACAATCTCCTTAATATAGATAAGCAGTCTTAACTAAATCACTCTGCACTCGTTTTGTCATTTGAAAAGTAATATTTAGAAAAATATGGGTTTAGAGTCTAGACGATGGACTAACTAAGAAAATACAAACCTTCAAAATTAGAAAGAATAGGCAACAAAAGAACCACAGGTTGCCCCTTAGAGCCAAATCGTGTGAGAAACATCCATGCTGGAGAAGAATTATTGAATGGCAGATCCCCCAGAAGAGACACATATTTAGAATCCAATAAACTGACACAGATAACTGTAGAAAGTGGTACATTTTTGAAAAAATCTCTGACAAAGTGTTCAAGATCCTCCACAGTCTCTGGCATAAGTCTGGGCCAGAAAAATAGGAAATGCTTAGATAAACACTCAATACTAAAATCAACATGGAGGTTATTAGAAGAGTATACAAATGTAATAATCATTAGGAACCTGAGGGCTTGCTGCACTCTTGTTATAAAGTCCTTCGAATTGTGATGATGTTCCTGCAAAAGACACTAATTTAGAGCAAAGCTTCACTATCAAAAATTGAATCCAATGGCCAGATGTGACATTGCTAATATTATCTTGACTGTAACAAATTAACGACCTTCAAAGGAAGATACAAATAAACACTCAAAGCTTTTCATAACATATACAAGCACAATGACTTCTTCTCCAGCATTTCACAAGTCTAGTATCACCTACCTTGGTGCATGTACACTAGAACAAAAAGGATGTAGAAGATAGATTACTGGATATACATTAATATCCTAAAAATTGTATGTAGATGTGATGTAGATGTCTTGTTTTGAGTTGACTTTTTTTTGGGCTCTCAAACTTGGCCCAAAGAGGGCTACCAGCATATGTGTAAACACTATTACTCAGATAGTCAATGCCCTGGAGCCATCATTATTTACTGCTATCGCTGTCACATAGGAATTATGATGCCGATGGTTTTTATCTAGCTGATGCAAGCTAAGAATGAAACAATATATATGTACTCTTACTATCACAATGTCACTGTCGATGTATCAATGTCAGATCTGTGTAAACTCATTGTCAAGTCTTGTATGCTTATATGTGAAGTCAACATGTCATGTATTAATTGTTAACTCTTCATCAACTATATGTCACTGTTATAATTAATGCAAATCCTGGGTCATGAACTAATTATGATAAAGTTATCATTGTTATTAAGAAATATAGTTAGTGTCAACACTTGTTGTCTTATCTCATAGGAAATCTGTGTCACATAAGCTCACTACAACCCTATAAAAGATCACCTAAGGTACTGTCATATCATTTCATATTATCAATGTCAAGTCAAACCCTATAAGTCAAAGTCACATACAAACTATCTTGCCAAAGCCCAGCTACACCTACTGTCATAATATTTCACTGTTGTTAGAGTATCAATTATATCAATTCACAATTCAAGGATCAATTCACTACCATCCACAGTCATGTTTTAATTTTCAGTCATATATACTTTCAATTTTCTATAGTCATTTATGTCTATGCAAATTGTTGCTTGTCTTGCAAAAGGCACTCCACACAAGTTGTTATATGTCATACATGTGACTGCTTAATCTTACTGGTATAAGGTAAAGTTACTAATGTTACACATTAAGGTGACTATCGATTACTGATTTCAGGTATTTCAGAAGTTATAATGAAACTGCATGTTTGTGCTTGTATAAACCCTTTGGAATAGTGACAATTAATGCAACATACAACAACACTCGGAACCAGTCATTGGTTTAGTGCATTTTATCCTACCAAGGTTGTGAAGTCAATGATTGGCTTACTACATTTATTCCCTAAAGTTACTCACTGATATACAATGAGATTGCAGCGAGAATTATTGTCATATATTGACAACTGTAGGTGAACAAACTTATACACTGCTTCTTAACAAATTCATAATGGGAAACCACAGGGTACTAAAACTCTTCCAGGATCCGAGTCCTTCTGCTCAACTTTTGAACCGAATAACCATGCTATTTCTTCAGACAAATTGCCAGTGTAATATCACAAAGAAAGACTGCTTTCAAGAGTTTAAGACTACAACATTTGCAGTTGATTAATACCACAGAATTATGGTCCCTTACAGAGTTTCAATGCCCTAATAAGGGACGAGCAAGCTACCAGTCCTTCGCACCTTTTGAAGCCTCCTCAATCAAACATAAATATGCAAGATGAGTTCTGGATTGATGCCCTAATGCAGGGACGAGGACTTTTCTTTCACCAAGTCCACAGATTCAGGAGACTGAGCTTCAAAATGCCTCTCTATCTTTCGTTGTTGAGTTCTTCAATAGTTCAGGAATTCGGACTTTGAATCCTTGTAAAAGTCTTTGCTGCCCTAGTTCCTAGATGTACTTTAGAACATTGTACTCATTGCTCTTGAAACAATGCTCTAAAGACTTTTGCTGCCCAAATTATACTTGCAAAGAACCTTAACCAAACGAATCACTGAGAACCAAATAAGAAGATCGAAATAATAATAATAATAATAATAAATAAAAATACAACAAAAAAACCATTCCTAGATTTCTTGTTGTTCTGTTATAGAAGTCAAAATTCTTAGAACATAAAATGTGTCCTAAATTTTTTTCCTGTGTTGCATTCCCAAATGAATCTTAAAGGATTATAATCAAACCCAATCAAAAACACAGAATAACCCAATGTGTTAAAATTGGCAACTAGGGCCAAACTCCATGTGGGTCATCTTATTTATGGCAGCTGATATTTTTCGTGGATTCCTCTCGTCGAGAGGTGTAGAATTGATCTAAAGATCATCCAATTCCGATATGTGTTCATAGAGATATGAATTTATTTGTATTACCAAAGAAATTGTCAAGGTCGGCCAGCAACCAAATTAACCCGAACTTAACCCAACGTAGCACTATAAATAGAGGTGGCCTGCAAGTCATTTGAGACACACACTCTTGTGATCTCTCTCCACTTGTTTGAGTTTTGGTGGTAGGAGAGATCTAAAGGAGAATATGCTGCCCTAGAGGAGACGCCCTAGCCCTAGACGCAGTCAAAAGGAGAAAGCTCTATGCAATCCTAGGAGACACTTCTATACGCTGTCTAAGGAGACTCATACGCTGTCCAAAGCCGCAGTCAAGGAGGGTTCTATATGCAGCTAGAGGAGACTTCTATCCACAGCATTTAAGGGTGCCCTAGCCACAGCATTTAAAGGTGCCCTAGGCCGCAGTCAATGAGGATTTTTATGCAGCAAGAGGAGGCACTTATACGCAGTCTAGAAGAGACTTAATTCCGCAGAGAAAGGAGGTTCCAAACAAAGGTATAAGATGCCCTAAGTCACAGTTAAAGGGAGGCTCAATACACAGTCCATGAAGGTCCTTAATTACGCAGTAATTAGATTCTCATATGCTGTTTAAAGAGAGCTACAATCCACTGTCCTAGAAGGCTCCTATACGCAGTCCTAGAAGAGAGTAAGACGCAGTCATCTAAAGGTCACAAATCCACTGTAAAGAAGAAGATAACGAAGGAGAGCCCTATCAACGGTTAAATCTAGCTGCAATGGTAGGGAAATCTGACCGCATTCAAAGGAGGCCTAAACGCAGCAAAGAGAGGCCAGATTCATAGCCCAGAGGAGCTCCTATCTGCTATCCGAAAGAAGCTCTGATCCACAGTCTATAGTGACCTAGCCACAGAAAAATAAAGACCTTTAATCTACAGCAAGAAGGAGCCTAGACAACATGGGATTTGACAGTGTTTAATAAGGCTGATCTAAGGTCTAGTACAGCCTCAAAGAGAAGGTCAAACAAGTCTGTCTAAGATGATCTCTCAGGATAAGATTGGAAGACACATTGCTGTTCAAGGGTCAAGATAGTTGGGTGTTGTGTGTAGACCTAACTTGTTGCTGGGCTAGGCCGCTGGCCATAGCCAGCAGCATAGATTGTATTAAGGGTTGCACAAGTCAGTCTTGAAAGTGTGACAGTGCTGGAACCTCAACTTGGATCACCACAGCCTTTGAAGGCCTGTTGTTGACTGTATCAAGGATGAGGACTGAAGTTTGATGCACAAACTCATGTAGCAGTGACAGCTAGTACAGCTTGAAGACAACAGCATTCTGGGAGATATATTGGGTCAAGGTTTGACTATGTTTAGCTCAATTTCATGAGCTTCCTGTTGATGCTTCTTGGATGAAAGATTCTGTCCAGATTGACCAGCAGACTTCTCTGGTCAAGGGTTTTCTACTGCTGTCATAAATATCAGTTTTGTATATTTGTATCTCTCTCTCTCTGCTGAACTATTGTAGAATATAAAAAGAATTGATCAAGGGTTTTCCCACATTGGGTTTTGTCCCTAGCTGGTGCCACATCTTTTGTCCTCTTGTCTTGGCTTGTCTTCTGCTGTTTATGTTTATGTTCTATCTAAACTTTACTATCACGCTGATGTGATTGCTAAACTGAATATTGTCATTGGGCTAATATGAAAATTTGAAGTAAATTGCTTTAAGCATAGAACATACCTAAAATTTAACAGCCTATTCCTTCTGCAAATGGAAGTAAATATATGATGATATTTATTGATGACTACACCATAATGTGTTGGGTTTATCTATTGAAGAACAAATCTGATGCTTTTCAAACATTCAATAACTTTCATGCATGGATTGAAAATGATGCACAATCTCATATGTTCTATCTAAACTTTACTATCACGCTGATGTGATTGCTAAACTGAGTATTGTCATTGGGCTAATATGAAAATTTGAAGTAAATTGCTTTAAGCATAGAACATACCTAAAATTTAACAGCCTATTCCTTCTGCAAATGGAAGTAAATATATGATGATATTTATTGATGACTACACCATAATGTGTTGGGTTTATCTATTGAAGAACAAATATGATGCTTTTCAAACATTCAAGAACTTTCATGCATGGATTGAAAATGATGCACAATCTCATATTGGCTCTATTCGCACTGACAATGGAAAAGAATACAGTTCAAATGAATTTGAAAACTATCTTCACCAACATGGAATCAAACATCAAACAATTGTGCTTTATAATCCCCAACAGAAAGGAGTAGCTGAGAGAATGATGTTCCATGATGTTTTTCAAGAATATGAATTTGATGTTTTGGGCCGATGAAGTTCTATGTGTTGTGTATGTAAAGAATAGGTGTCCATCTAATGCTATTAGAAGCAAGACTCCTTATGAAATGTGTTATGGCCACATTCCTTCGGTAATGCATCTCAGGGTCTTTGGTTTCACCTGTTATGTCTTGATACCTAAGGAACAAAGAAATAAACTTGGTGTAAGGAGTCGTAAGTGTATCTTCTTGGGGTATTCAAATACCTCCAAAGCATAACGTCTCTACGATGAAATTAATAAGAAGTTTGTAGTATCTAGAGATGTGATGTTTCTTGAATATTCTATGGCTTACAATGTTGTTGAATGGCAGCTTGATCGTTTGGATAGATTCGACATGCAAAGGCTTTTCAAGAATTTGATAATGAGATTCCACATCTTGAAGGGGGGATTCCTATACTGGATCAATTTGTGGAATCTACTTTTGAAGTACTCTCTCCCCCACATGAAGCTTCAGCCATTGAGTGATGTGACAGAATTAGGAGACTAAATCTTGACTTTAGCCCCAACTCAGTCAACTAAGCAGCCTAGGCCATCTTAGAAAGGTCCTCCAAAATGGCTAACAAAGACACTTGAAAGTGTTCATCCTGATGAGGTTGGAAAGACAAGAACAAGAAGTTTAACCAGACAAAATGGAGGTGATGTAGACGATTATGATTCACCTATTGATATGGATGTTTCTCATGATTGTGAATTGAATTTGTCTTCAAATTTTGAAACAACTTCAAAGAAGTTGCTTCTCATGATGAATGGAAAGAAGCGATGCAAAAAGAGTATGATGTCTTGATAAAGAATAACACTTAGAAGCTAGTTGATCCTCCATTAGCAACCAAACCAATAAGCTGCAAGTGGGCCTACAAGAACAGGTATAAAGTTGTTGGCTCACTTGACGAGCACAAAGCCAAGCTTGTGGTAAAAGGTTTTGCATAAGAGGAAGGGGTCGACTATGAGGAGACTTTTGCCCGCACAGCAAAATGGGCTACTATCCAGACACTCTTTGCCTTGGCAGCTCAGAACGGTTGGAAAGTCCATCAAATGGATGTAAAAACTGCTTTCTTGAATGGAGATCTGAAAGAGAATGTTTTTGTCACAACCAGAAGGATTTGTTGTGAAGGGTCAAGAACATAAAATATGCAAGCTTGTAAAATCCTTGTATGGCCTCAAGCAAGCACCGTGAGCCTGGTACGAGAATTTCAGTGAGCATCTTCTGAAACTCAACTTCAAACATTATGATCTTGATAATGCAACCTTTTTTGTCAAGAAAGTTGGCAAAACAGTTGTATATCTTGTGGTGTATTTAGATGATCTTTTGATGACAAGGAACAATGAGAGCTATATTGCATCGATAAAAAAAGAGTTGAGAAAAGGTATTGAAATGACAGACATGGGGTATGTTCACTACTATCTTGGTATTGAAGTAACTCAAATTCTGAAGTTTATGTTCCTCTCAGAAGAAGTACAATGGAGGTTTGTTGAACAAGTTTGGCATGGTTGAGTTCAATCCTTTGACTACTCCAATGGAACAGAACTTAAAGCTCACATCCACTGAAGGAAAAGAATTTGAGAATGCAACAAAGTATAGACGGCTTGTAGGAAGTCTCAACTACTTGACTACACCAGACCAGACATTTCATTTGTTGTTGGAATCCTCTCCAGGTTTATGCAAAAACCTTGTGAGGGACATTGGTCTACTGCAAAAAGAGTCCTAAAGTACTTGAAGGGAACTCAAGACTTTGGAATTAAGTATACACAGGTGGGCGTCTTCAACTTGATTCACACTTCGATGGAGATAATGAAATTGAGGTATCTACATCAGGTTATGCTATGAGTCTTGGATTAGGAGCTGTCTCCTGGAGGTCACGCAAACAATCAGTTCAAGCAGATTCCACAACTGAGGCAAAATATGTGGTAGCAGTTGAAGCAACAATGAAAATTGTGTGGCTACAGAAAATTCTGGAAGATTTGCAGGACAAACAAGTGCATTCAACTCCTCTCATGATTGACAACACTTATGTAATAAAGTTGGCCAAAACCCAAAGTTTTGTGATCGAACAAAGCATATCAATACAAAATATCATCTGATTCAACATCATGTTGAGGCCAAGAAAATTCACCTACGCCATTGTTCCACAAATGAGCATATTGCAGACATCTTCACCAAAGCGTTTGGAAGAGAAAAGTTTGAAAGAATCAAAACGATGCTTGGACTTACCAACATCCTTCAGATTAAGGGGGGGAATCTTGACACCTAATCTTTGGGTTTAGGTAATCCATGTAAAATAATGTAAATAAAAAATAAAAAGAATTGGAATATGAAGAGACACTGGGAGATGAAGCCCAAGGGTCTCTCCCTCCATGTATATATCTATGATCAGTCTTAATGCAAAATCACAATTTGCTTTGAGGAGTTACCTCCCGGCCTAACAATAATAATGCGATGGAATAGAAAATTCTACTCTAACAAACTGAAACATAAAAGACATAATATATATGTGTGAAATACAACTATCTAATGACATTAAATAAAAGGGAGTAGGATTAGAGATACTATACAAAACGATGCCCTATGGCATCAAATGTCATCAATGTGGATCAATCCTGGGCATCTGTTGACTGACTGGTAGATCAATAGGTTGCTTATCAGATGTCCCTTACTGAAATTTAACCCACTTCGGTTGGTGTAATTGCTCATCACTATGTTGCATATCTCTGTTGAACTAAAATTTGTTTCTCTTTCTGCTCGGAGGAGGGGATGGGTGGTGGAATGAAGAAAAGTGATAGACTGGTTGAACAAATTCTGACTCTAAGTGCGGTGGAAAACCCTGTGGCATGACTTCTTCACCATTTTCTAATCTCTTTGGAACTTCCACATGATACCTTCCCTCCACTTCTCTGTATAATCTACCATGCCACCTATTGCTGCTGGAATGGTGGCATAAGATATATCCATTTGAATATAACAACCAAGATCAGCTACAAACTTCCTAGAAAGAAGCATTCCCCACATGTCTAGCGCATTAATTACTGTTATGTCCATGGTGATAATCATGTATGGGTAATCAGCTAATGCGACCTATATATCCCTAACCACACCAAGGACTTCAACTTGTTTAGAATCCATTGAGGAAATGTTATGAGAAGGTCTAGAGATTTTTAAGTTTGACTGTTCCATAACTTTATTAGTCATAACATTTGTCGATGCACCAAAGTCAACCATGCAATTATGGAGCAAACAATCATTTATGTCCAATGTCAAGAAGAAAGGTTGATGGTCTTCATTAGTCATATAGCAATTTATGTCCTTTAACTTGATTTCTTCATCTTTAGGCTAAGTATCAAATCTTTCTTGTTGAGCAAGCCTAAGGCTTTAAAGAATGAAGCTCTTTGTGATGGAATCTTTAGCAGTTCTAAGACTGGAACTAACATCTTAATGTTATTGATATATGTTGCCCAGTCTACCTTTAAGCCAGACTTATACTTTTCGAATGGAACTTGTCTATTTTTACTCTAATCCTTACCTCTTCTGCTATAACCTTTACTTTTTGCAAGCTCAAGAATCTTCTCCTAAGATGGCTTCTCATTGTATGCTTGAGTGATGGGGTCTTTCTCTTCATTAAGGTGTTGATGGCAAAAGCTAAAGATATCATGTCGGCACATCGACTTTCCTTGGATTTATCTTGACTTGCGTTATGATCTTGTCGATTTCTCCATTCCTCCAAGATTCTTCTAGCAAAGGCACATGTACTCTCTTCATGGAAGCCTCACAAGATCTGCACAAAGGAACATGCTCATCAATCATATTAGCAAACTCAAGTGGTGTAGGAGGTCTTTGATCATATCGTGGATTTCATCTAGGCTATGGATTGTTATTATTACCCTGTTGTTATTATTATCTTTAAGTGGCATACTCTACATCCGAGACCTTTCCATTTGTATTAATTGATTTTGCATCTCGCTTACCTGTCTAGCATGTTCAATTGTCATTTCTTTCATGAATCGGGTCAATTATTTAACAGATTCTTGTTCTTCTTCTTTAGTTTTTTTCCCCTTAGACTTGATTTGGACTCTTTCAAAACCAGGGATTTATGACTTTCCTGAGGCTTTCTACTCCTTTTCGACCGTTTCATTTTATTTTTTCTTGATGGTGTTGAATTCCTTAAGAAAATACTTTCCTTCTCTCTTATCTCCATACTTATCTCTAGATGGATCAAGAAGGGATCTCAAAGAATTGAAGGAATTGTCAACTTTATCTTGAAACCAATCGAGAGCATCATCTTCTACAGAAAGCACAAATAATTTCATTAGAACATCCTAGTGATTATAGGCATGGCATGAGCGAATCTTTGGATAAAGCAATTGAACTTCTTTATGTGACTTTCAGCATTAATAGCATTGTTCCCTTGGAAGAGAGGCGGCTTACTCATAATGGATTCATTCAGAAAATCATGTGGATATCCCTGAATGTTGGTGAAGTTGCAAGGCCCGTAGAAGTCACCCGTGATGTTTTCATTTATAGGATGGTTGATGAAAAGCAAATGGAGATCAAGGAGAGCTTCTTGTTCGAGAAAATTTAGACGATCTCTAGAATGTAATTTTTTTAACTAAGCTCTTAGAACCCATTCAGGATCAAGAGCGAGGTTAACCAAGCTATCAGGATTTATTCTAGAGTACGTTCTTTTGAATCAATGAAAAGTGAAGTCGCTACCCAAACAAGAAACCAACCTAAATGTCCAGGCGTTAATGGTGCAAATGAACAAGATGAGAGATTAGTGAGAGAACAAAAGATAAGGTGATGAAAAGATGAAGAATGATGAAAGATAAGCGCCAAAAAATGTTGTGTCACTTGACGAGCTAATGAGTGGCAAAAGATGAAAAGATTTAGAAATTGTCGTAAACATCTAGAACTGAAAATTTTGTCCCTGGAAACGTCGCCAAAAAATGTTGTGGCGTTGGCAAGACAACAAAGAAGAAGTTGATTAACAAATTAAGAAAAGAGATGATAATTGTCGTAGAGCCAAAGCCCAATAAAATGGTTCCCGGCAATGGCGCCAAAAAATGTTTCTGCCCAAATTGTACAAGCACCGTGATAACCGCTCAATGTGGGGATTGTCACTCTGATCCCTGCCCACTCCATTCTAGTTCTCCGAAGAGTAGGCTATGGGGGGTAGTCACTATTGAATGAGGTGATGGAAAACAAGTTGGGAACCAACTCGCTTGGGAGACACAGATGAGTGACCTAGCTTCTTGGTTAAAATTAGCAAGACCTAAGGATTTAATTAGATTTGGAGACGAGACCAATGCCTTATGGCGTCACAATTCTTGCTTATTGCAAATTTAGACGAAGTAACCGAATGGATACCTGATGCTTCATATGATAGTCTAACCTATACGAGATGCAATTCTGAAGAACTAGGTGTGATGTAAAGGTGTTGGTTAATTTTAGATTGAATGCCTAGTCTAAATTGAACCTCTCCCTTAATTGTTTTCACAAACAGTGTTCAAAGCAGGTTGTGACATGGAAGCCAATGAGAAACATGCAGTGGCTTGAATAACAATACCTCCACTTGTGTTCCAACAACCCAGTGCCTCCGATGTTGCGAAGATTGTGGCTCTGACAACTGCAAGGTAACTGTGTTAACCACTAAGAACGGTTGAATTCCTCAAGCTAATTGAAAAAGGGCTTCCCTAGGAGTCTACCAACCAATCTTATGCTTGGAAGTAAATTATTAATGCAAATTAAGTCCTAAGATGCTAGTACAATATTTATGAGTGAAATTATCTTGGCTTAAAATTGGTTTATGTTATTTAAGTACTTAAAGTGAATTATCTCGTAGCAAGAGTACTTAACAATGATTAGATAACAATCTTAAACCAGTGTTGTTAAAAGCGCGTTTTAATCGCGCTTTTTCCCCATGGCGCTTAAAACGCGCGTTTTATACGAAAAAAGCGCGGAAATTTTTTTTGCCGCTTTTTTCTGAAAAAAGCACGCTTTTTTCGAAAAAAAACGTGTTTTTTTCGAAAAAGGCCCGCTTTTTTCGAAAAAAGCCCGCTTTTTTCAGAAAAAAGCTCGGAATGTTTGGGCAGCGGGATTTTTGAAAAAAAAAATTAAAAAAATGAATATTTTTGTACCAAACGATTTTTTCCCGCTTTTTTCCGCTTTTTTCCCGATTTTTCCGCTTCATTCCCCGCGCCGATTTAATCCCGCTCGCGCTTTTAACAACATTGTCTTAAACAAGATAAGTGTTTAAAGATACAAGTGCAAGCTTCAAGTATAGATTAATCCACAAGATGCTAACTAATTCTTGACAAGAACTTAGAACAATTTATCCACTTCTCAACTAGCCACAAAGTTACAAGATGTCAATCACAATTACCAAAAATGTTTCCAAACAAGATTATGTGTGATCTTATTACTCAATGTCAATTATTAAGAGAAACTCAACCAGATTCACAAGATACCAATATGCCCAAGAGACTTGTCACCAAAATGATTTATGATTTGCGTGCTTTAGTGAGTGCCTATTAGATGTGAAATATGAATTCTTATAGTACATAAACTCACAAGAAAAACACAATGTTAGCCATTTCAACAATATAAATGCTAGGAACAAGTAACAACAAAATATAGAACTATGAAAACACTTATGTACTTTATGTTCAAATGATCTTTTTATGAGCAATGAGTGACTATTATGACAACAGTAAGAGACTTATGACAGCAGCAAACAAATTTGCTTTAAATATCAAATTCAAAGTGTATATGCCTGCCCAATGTCATAAAGAGAAACCCAACTACCAAATAAACTCAGACAATTCAAGAATCAGATGTATTAACCCTTTTAAGAATAATTTTTCCATTGGTATATCAGATCTGAAATGTTAATTACAGCAGTAAGAAAAGAGCATGAACAGTGAGTTATTAATGCTTGAACCAATTCCAAATTTCACCCAAAACTTAGAAAAAATTACCAATACTGAAAAATCCAGTATTTAGTCCCTTTAGAGAGTGTTCATTTAGAAAATTTCAAAATTAATTCTGCGTTTTATGCAAAAAAACTCCAGCAAACAAAACTTTAGATCTAGGTTAGATCCTTCATGCCCAAGTAGCCAAAATTTAGAAAAATTCAAATTTTGCAATTTTGAGTTATTTTGACCAATTTAAATGTGAAGTAAGGTTTACAATGTCATTGTTATAAACTGAAAATTACAGCAACAATAAAACAGTGAAAATTAGGGTTTAGAGAGCAAACCCTAGGCCAAAGGTCTTGAAGATCCCTTCGTTCAAATTTGCTAAAATTTTGGGATCAAGTTACCATTTGAAAAAATTGATTTTTTGAAGTTCAAAACCTACAAAACCACCAAGTCTTCAGTCTGGAAAAATTAGACGTAAATTTACGGCAGATAAGGGCTAAGGAGGGCCAACGCTAGGTGTAATATGGCTAACATTGGGGGCTAGGGGGCTAAAAGAAGGTGGATATGGGGTAAAAGATGGCCAAGTAGAGAAAAACGAAAGGAAATGAGGCAAGGAAAAGACGTAAAGGGCTAGACGTTGGATGAAAGAGGCAACGGCTAGGGATCTAGGGCTAAAAAGCTCACAGTTATCCCAAAGGGTTTTTGTCTAGGGTCTCTGAAGGAGGTCGAGGTCTTCCAACGCCACGGTTAGGCCAAATTTGGCCTTAAACCTTCAGCGCATTGGGCAAGGAGGGGAGGTTGAGGCCTCTAAGGCTTACGGGCTGCCCTAAAAGGGCCCAAAACATTGACGCAGGGGGGATATAGGCTGACGCAAGGGCCTTAGAGGTTGAGGTTGGGTTGGAGGAGGTTAGGCTCGAGTCCAGGTGGCCCAAAAAAATGAAACCCTTTCTTTAGAAAAAATTTCCTCTTCTAGATCTGAATTTTGCTGCAAAATTTTCAATGCTTGGCCCTCCAAAAATTTCTAGACACTAAATCTTACCCTCAAGGACCTAGATCTAGCTCTACTTTAGCCTCTTGTCTTAACTTCACCTGCAAAAAATGGAAATAAAACACCCAAACCCGAAATATATATGAAATCTCAAAACCCTAATTAGCTAGAATAATTTACAAAATATTTTACTAATATACAAGGGTTTTGTAAAATAATTTTTTTGAAAAATAAAATTTTACGACTATTTTCTTTGATAAATGGCTAAGAATACTTTAGAAACCCCATGCACACTATAGTCTTAGCAAAGATTAAATCCACCAGATAAATATTCAGGATCCAAGCAAAGTTGATCCCTGCCCACAAATTGTGAACTTGGAGACCAAGGATTGAAGTACCTGCAAACACTATGTATTTATCTCACGACAATCTGTTAAATCATATAGCAAATCAAATCACCTAAGATTAGCCCAAAACTATCAATAGAATGATTTTATGTCCATCTAATGGAAAAACATATCTTACCATTTATCAACACAACATAGGAAAGCTCGTAGTAAGTACATACCACAAATCAATGAACATGGACGCCTCAAATTGCACCCCAAAGTCTTTATTATGATAAAAATAAAAGTTCTCAGCAAGACAATAGTGTTACATAAAAGTTTCAACAATAATTTCTTAGACAGAATCAGATGCCTAGAGACTCAAATGACTCTCTAATTTATAGATAAATCCTCCATGTGAAAAATAATGGCTAGTTTGCTTGATCCTTGTCAAAATAATCTCAATTGTCGAAAAATACTTGATCATCTTTTGATCTTAGCCGTTGAATCTTTATTTTTGAGGAATTTTCGAATTTATCATTTAGTTCTATTTTAATTAGCTCAAAATTAATTATTTTGAGCTAATTTCCTCAAAAATGTCACTTTTACTTAACCAACAAGGTCCAACGGTCCATTTTTTCTTGAAATAACCAATATTCCCTTGGTGGAAAACCTCAAAAAATTAATTCTTTTGCCTTAGGGTTTTAATTCAATTTTGCTAGAAAATGTAATTAATTGACACTTGAGGGGATTAATTATGTTTCCTCCCTCTAATATTTTAACCATGGTGTCTTAGTATGAGGGACCATGCATTAAAATACTTTTTCCATAAGATTTAAAATTTCAACACTCAAAGGAGAAATACTCATTCGGCTTAGACCCTCAAATTACATACCCAATCTACGACACAATATGACTTAAGACTTTGACGAAGAATTCCACTCTAGCTTTGGGGTGAGGTTGGAGGGAATAACTTTGCTGAGCAAACCGTGTTTAGAAACACAAATGAATCAGTGAGACAAAAAACCTCCCAAGATGAAACTCTCACCAAAATAATAGGCTTATCTAAGTTGCTACATACATTCACGGTCTTACTATCATCATTTACATTACATAACTTGCATAATACATTTATAACGACACATGAACTACTGATAGATGATCTGAACTTGTTAAAAAAATTGGTAGTTCTGCTTCCTTTAACTTTGACAAAATGTGTACAACACCTCCCTTGTGGGAGAGCCTTCTAATTTCCTCTCCTCAACTCACTCCATTCACTTGGGCATACCTTGAGCCCTTCTAGTTGTAAAATATCCTTGAAATTTTGCAACTGTTATAGTGAACAATCTTAAAACTAAAAACTAGTTCATTTTCACTAAAACATGGAATTTATCTACTTAAAATTTGCAACGGAATAGAACAGAATTAAAGACACATTCACACACAATTAAACACTATTTTTCTAGGGAACCCAACTAGGAAAACCCCTTGCTTGATTATTGATAGAAACTAAGCATTGGATCTCTTACAAACACAACTTATTTCAATCTAGAAACAAACTTTTTTTCTTGGCTTGAACTAGGCTTGAAACCCTTACAAGATTGTTGATCCCTATCTGCTCTCTCTCAAACTCACACGAGCCTCAACACACAAGCACCAGCCTGTGCTCTCTACTGCCTTGTCTCACCAACTCGTGCTCACAAGACAATGATCAAATTGTGTCTGCGTTCCTCCTTATAATCACATTGATTAGGCTATTACTAGCAAGTTCTATTAGATGAAAGTCGAACTGCTGATTCACTAGTTAACAACAGCTCACTAGTTGTGTTAACTCATCCTTCCTACAATTTAGGTCCCTGACTCAATCAACTCGTTTTTTATCCAAAATAACTCGCACTAAAAGATAATAAACTCAATCGTCCATTAATTAGCACTAGTCAACTGCTTCTTGCACTCCTAAATTTTAAGAATTCGCCCTAAATTTTAGGAACATGTCCTACTTTTTAGGAATTAGCTCCTAACTCATGGGAACTCGTGCATGCTCAAGGAGAAACTCGTTGTGGTTCTTTTGATTAAGGCACAAATCAAGGAACTGTTTCTTGCCAACATTTTCAGCACTATTTTCACCAAACTCCTTCTCCCTTCCACCTTTAATCTAAAGGCACACACCATTTGATCTCCACCTACAATGAACATGAAAGGGTTGAGCTTCGTACCTCTCAGCCTTTGAAATTCTTCTGCCAATCTCCTTTGGACAAGAGCTCATTATTTCATCAAGCTCCTATTTCATGCAAGCTTGAGTCCAAATGAATACAGATCATTTGCTAGCAGGAAAGAACTAATTTAAACTAGAATAAACTCAAAAAAATTAAAATACCTATACAACAATCTCATCAACCTCCAATTCATAGAATATATATGACAAGACATGCACCAATGATGTTAAAATACTCATATCTTAGTAAAGGGATAGAGCCATTCTCGAGCGAGTCCAAGGTGGCACCGGCATCTTATGGGCTAAGTTTCCTTCTGATGAAATGGAACAGGGAACAGATTTCTAGTGCAGAGCATCAGAAAGAGTTGGAGTCGTGGGATTAGGTATCATAACTCAATCTCATAAACAAGCAATCTGTTGGAAATAGTGAGAAGGGAGGTGAATCAATATTTAGTCAATTAATCAATTTAACCATCAACAATTCACAACATTAATCATCTGAAATTGAACACATGAACACAAAAGATTTATAACCAGGAGAAAATCACTTTCAATTATTCTTAATATATAAAGAGTACAATCAAGTCTATCAGCTTCAACTAAAACTTCTGTAGGCACCGACCTGCAAGAGACACCAATACCCCAATTGAGCACCAACTCATTCAATTTGTGGGCACCAACCCACAGGAGACCGTAATCCCCAGCTGAGCACCAATTCAACTCCAAATTCTACTTTGGATTTGTCATCAATTGCTTCTTCCTCAGATGGTCGTCCCTTCACCATGCAATCAGTAGATTTCTACTCTCAACTTTTATTACAGCCACCTGGCTTGAACACTGCAACTTTGTGCTTTTCAACTAGACTTAGTTCATTAACTTGACTTCACTTGGCTTCTCTTTAAATGTCCAAAAACGCAGCTCCTTCACGAGCTTTTACTATTCACTTGTTCAATTGTCTTTGTCACACTAAGGTTTGCCATTTTTGGCAGTCTTTCAAACATTGTCAGATTGGATTGTCAAAGTTCTGCTACAAATTCGGTTATATAGACAATACTGAACCTTGACTTTCACCACATATGACATCCTCTGTCATATCTGCGGCCTTTGCCAGCTTGTTGTAGATGAATTAACATACCTTGTCATCATAACTAGTCTGTCACTATAACCAAACAATCCAAAGTTTGGGAACCATACCCTTTGCAACGAT
Source organism: Pinus taeda (assembly GCA_000404065.3). Lineage (NCBI taxonomy): Eukaryota > Viridiplantae > Streptophyta > Pinopsida > Pinales > Pinaceae > Pinus > Pinus taeda. Next base: position 31,269 of record APFE030626463.1, read on the forward strand.
AAAGCGCATACCAATCTCAAACTGTTATCCAACATTACAACATATGTTTGCTTACAAATCAATAGCAGTGTTTTAAGACTCGTCCGAGTCATGATCAACCCGGCCGGGTCGATCCGGGTCAAGGCCTAGGATTCTGACCCGGCCTCTGAAACGGCTCGGGTGGCCGAGTCATCAATGACCCGGCCGAGTCAGGCAATGACTCGGTCGGGTCATTGATGACTCGGTCAACCCGGCCGGGTCCCGCAAAAAAACGGCCAAGTCAATGCAGACCCCGAACCGGACGGACAGCACACTAAAAAAACCGGATTTCAATGACTTTGCAGTTGGGTTTTAGGGTTTTGGTGGACTCCAAGTGGTTTATGAATTTTCTAAAACATTTTTGGGGTCCATATCCCCCTCCCAAAAGCTATTTAAGTAACCCAAGAGCTCTCATTCTCTCACAGCAGTCTTGTGCATTTGAGTGAGAGTCTTCTTTGAGAGTTAGTGAGCAGTGCTTGAGCTTGTTTTGGAGCAGCACTTGAGGAGTCTTGGAGGAGCATTGTAGCTGGAGTGAGGAGCTTCTTGGGCAGCCATTTGGAGCAGCATTGAGGAGCTGATTTTTGGAGCAAGTTTGAGGAGGCAGTTTGTGCCTGGAGGTAGTTTTTTTTACCTCTATAAATCTGTTTTAGCTTAGTAAATTTGAGGTGCATGTCTAGATTGTTTAGAGACGGTTTTTTGTCAAATGAATGAACATTGAATCAAGGTTTTTTTTTTTTTCATTTTCAGATTGTTTGCTTTCATTCCCTATTCCAAAAATGGCACCTAAAACAAGAGATCCTGCATGGGCATATGTTGAAATGGTTGAGAGTTCAATGCATTGCAAATTTTGCCATAGGTTAATTAAGGATGGTCCAGGGGGCATTAATAGGCTGAAGCTACACTTGGCAGGGATTAGAGGCCAAACTACCCCATGTGAATCACCTGAACGTGGGGAGGTTAGGGAGGCTATGTTGGCTAGCATTGAGAAATTTAAACAAGATAAGGCTAGGCAAAAAGAAATACAGGCTGAAATTGGGAGGAAGAGGAGATACAAAGAATGATGGCTTCCAACCCCCATTATGATTTTGAGGATTCTTGCTCTATCCCTCAAACCAATGCATCCAATCCTTTCCGATATGTTCCTCCTGTTCAAGATAAGGGAAAGGGTAGAATGAGAAAGGGTGACCGTGATGTGACTCTCAAAAGTTTTTTCACTCCGGCCTCCTCTCCATCAGATGCACATGGTCCTGAAATTGTTAGACCTCAAATGCAGGCCACTTTAGATGACCATTGGAAGAAAGAATTGAGGGAGACTGCTTGTGAGTACATAGCTAGATGGTGGTATGATGCTGATATCCCCTTTAATGCTGCTCGTTCACCATATTATGAGCCTATGTTTGATGCCATACATGCTGCTGGAAAAGGTTTAAAAGGCCCTACTATGCATGAGCTAAGGGGCTTTCGTTTGCAGAAAGAAATTCAATCCATTAATGAGTATTTGCAAGAGTTCAAGAACTCATGGGCGAGAACAGGGTGTACCATCATGTCAGATGGATGGGCTGATCAAAGAAACCGTACCATCATAAACTTTCTTGTATTTTGCCCACAGGGAACCATGTTCTTAAAATCAATTAATGCATCTGATAAGGTAAAAGATGACCACTTGCTGTTTCAGCTATTGGATCAGGTTGTTGAGGAGGTGAGGGTGGCTAATGTTGTTCAAATCATCACAGATAATGCCTCTAACTATGTTCTTGCTGGTAAACAGTTAGAGGAAAAACACAAGACCATCTTTTGGACCCCATGCGCCGCACATTGCATAGACCTCATGCTTGAGGATATTGGAAAATTAGATTGGGTCAGAAACACTGTAGATCATGCCAAAAGCATAACAAAATTTATCTACAATCATACTTGGGTTTTGAGCCTCATGAGGAAACACACTGGGGCCAAGGATATTATTAGGCCTGCTATCACTAGATTTGCTACACATTTTTTGACATT
>APFE030626463.1:33310-48935 GCA_000404065.3 Pinus taeda
CGACCGAGTCATTGAAAACGAGTCGGCCGAGTCATTACCGAGTCGGAGTCGGAGTCGGAGTCATTGCTCGGCCGAGTCGGAGTCGGAGTCGGAGTCTTAAAACATTGATCAATAGTTCCACAAGGCTTTCTAACTCATCACAGTGTCAACTTGTATTATCAGTCTGACGAGTCAGGGTTTTGACGATGCCTGTGTCAATTTACCAAGATTTACGATGCCAGGTTGCTTGTTCAATATGAATCCAGCTTTTGTGGATCTATTATTCTATCCAGAGCATGCACTTATTTCAGTACTACCTCCATTGAGAACCATAAACCAAACCAATCATAATAGAGCCAAGACAACGAAATAATTTCACGTGATAAGCTCAACCTATCTAAGAACAGTGCTTGACTACTGTTATAAACAATAGATTTGATCCTCTGCCACTGTAAACAACCCACAAGTAATACCTGAAATAGCTTGATCGTCTCACCACAGAGATATCCTCACAGAGATAATTATTCCTAGACCGTGGACTCACACCAGAACTGTATAGCTAGTTCGTTATACCTCAGAACCCTTTGCTTCCTATATCAAAATCTTTTCTCGACTAAATTAGAAGACTTATGATCCAGTCACGTTGAAATGGCATGTTCAGGCTCATACATATAGAAGTCCCTGCATCTATATGTTGGGAGTCACAATTGTCGTTAGACCAAAACCCGCAGGTGTTAGTCAACAATCGCATAGCCAGAGATAAGGATCCACGATAAGCGGTTAGTCCATGTCGCGAAACACACGGGAAGCGTTGGCTTATCCAATGTCCAACAATTCCCCCCCAAACGCAAGACGGGTGTGTATCAAACTCGTGACCTATGCTCTGATACCACTTGTTGGGAATCACGATTGTCGTTAGACCAAAACCTGCAGGTTTTAGTCAACAATTGCATTGTCAGAGATAAGGATCCACGATAGGCAGTCCATGTTGCGAAACACTCGGGGAGCATTGGTTTATCCAATCTCCAACACTATAATTTTTAAGAGCAAACCTGTAATTTACTTGGGAGTCGACTTGTATTACTTTGAATATTTGTTCTATCTTAAGGGCCAGCCTTAGAAGAGGTGCCATTACTTTTCTGTTTCATTCTTTCTTTTGTTACAGATAGTACATTTTCACACTTAACCATACTCTTCTTTGTATGTCTCCCTCCCTGATATTCTGAAAAATGGTGCAGCAATATCATTCACTAAACCAAAGAGAACATCTGTGGAAAGGGTTCTCTTGTGGGCCTTTCAACCATCCGACTTTGACCATGGTTGGCTTTGACCATGGCTGGCCTTTGTTTTGACATCAATGACAACATCTCAACGCAATCAACCCAGGAGACAAAAAATGCTGATCTATTAGGCTTCATATTTTTTCTGATTTTTTAGAAGCCTTGAGCTTCTTGTTCCAACGAACCAGAATTCTGGAATAAACAAAAATTACAGTTTTGAAGAGTTTTGGAATAAACAAAAAAATTACAGATTTGAAAGGCGTGTACTATATGCAGAGAGACTGTAGACAATAGTTATGATATTACAATTTTCTGTCTATATATGAATTGATCCAGCCATTATGAATATCAGTAGGAGGAAGCATGAAAATTTTCAAAAAATTGTAAACAAAGTAAACAGTTTCATAACTTGTGAGGGCTTCAACCAGCCTTTTTAGCAGAATAAATTATGTTTCATTTAGCCAAAAAATTACTAATGATATGCTGGCAGGCATTAACTAGTTTAACCAAGATCAAATAGAAAAATTTTGAGCAGACCTACCTATGAATTCAAATACTTATTTAGATATGATTCCTTAAATAAAACTTGTTAGCCCAAAAGAGTTCATTGCCTTCATGATAATGACAGTATATCATTTAGCAAAATATGAAGCAATTGAAATAAATGAAAATTAAATTATACATCATTGACTAACAAACAATTTAAATTTACCTCACTATCACAAGCTAAGGTTTCAAGCTTTGAGTCCAAAACAATAAGATGTTGCTGACGTAAAGTTGTTCCAAGAGAAGCTTGATGAAAATACGCGGCCCAATGACTTCTAGAAGGGTTATTACCATGCCTCACAGGTAAGGAATATAACCCACCTGATTCTAAGGGCAGATGCAGAATAGCTAATAACATGGATACCTGCACCCAAAAGTCATCAAAAATGGCATTTAAGTTCCCAAAATGAGGAATGTATCAACAAATTTCTCTCGATATCAAACAAGTATAAATATCTAACAAATACCAATTTCAACCTGAGAACAAATGTTTCAGTACTAAATTATAAATAAGATCTCAAAAGTACTAACTTTTTCAGAGAGGCATGCCTCCCACTACAAGTCTCAGCTTCAAACTAAACCAAGATAAACTATATTGATTTATCCAAAAAATAAAAATTTATGGAAATTCGTTTAGCTAAATGAGAATACCTGAGACCTCCGAAAAACAGTAACTGCTAACCAGACTTGTAGGCCTCTTCAAGGCCCACACCTCTAAGGAGCAGTAAACAAGATATGAGTAACAATCTTTGTTGAAAGCTGAGTCAAGAAAAAAAATAAGATACAATGCAAGTGTGAGACCAATCTGAAAAATAGTCTAAAAACGTCTAGGATGGGCTGCAAACTCTCCCTGGACAATGGCATGCAGTACAGTACTCTCTCTTGATGATATGGCAAAGATAAGAATCTGTATGCCCTCTATCTTTGCCCATTCTTGGAAATGGTTATCAAAACATTGTCATTTGAGAAAGCAAGGGACCCATACCCCTGTTTGAACCAGGGTTGGAAGCTTTCCACAACTTCAATCTAGGTCTTCACAACTGAACTCCCAAGTAGGTATAGGTTATGATGATGTCAAACTCCTCTCCCGGTAACAAAAAATGGAAACTTGTAAGGTCACTCTTCAAGCCATGGAAGATCAGCACCTTGCTTTTACCCAAGTTGACTATCACCTACCAAAGATCACAAAATCTAGGTGGGGCATCCAACAATCTCTATCAACCCTTTCAAGTAGTGGCCAAGAGGAACACATTATACAAAAAGGAGGATGGAGATTAAAACTTGAAGAAGACAACCATCTCCAAGCCAAATATACTCTTGCATGGACCTACCTCATCAATATAGATTCAAAATAAGGTTAAGGAGAGAAGGCACCCTTGCTTCACCCAAATGGTGCTCCAAAGTCCAAACAAAATCACAAAGTCTATGCACTATGCTAAGGAAACCCTGGATAAGCTCATAGAGGTGCATGATGGTTGTGACAAGGGACTTAGATAGAGCATTGTTATGAAGCTATTGAAAGAGAGCCTCCCTCAGAAGAGATTCAAAAGCTTTTTGAAAGTCTACAAAGTAACAAAAGACACCGTTGTGGTATCTTGCTTCTCCGATGATGGCTCTAAGGGTAAGACTATGGTTAAGAACATGTGCATCCTCCTTGGAGGTCATAGGTTCAAGACCAAAGCAGGTAGCATTTGTACATGTAGATTGATTAATATTGGCCTTTTATGATGAGGCTCGAGGGGCACACATCCCTCTAGAATGGGACCCTCCAAAAAATTGATGATGGGAAAGTCTTCAGACTTCTCAACCCTTGCCAAGTCGCAAACTCCTTTTAGTATTGGTGTGTAGGTTGTCAATACTAGCTTCACCCAAATTTACTGTAAATAAAAAATTGAAAGTAAATAAATAAATATTAGGGTTTTAAAAGTAGATGCACTAGAGGATCCCCCCTTAGTCCTTCATTATCGTTCCTTGGAATTTTGTGCCATAAAGACTTCATTAGACCTTGTAGGATAAGGCACTGGTCCAAAAGTATGTTGATCAAGCTTAAATCTAAATACAATGCTTTCCTTTTTCTCTCCTAGACAACCGGGGCAGCCGCTAGGGTCTAGGAGCTAATTTATGTGTAAATTTTGTTGTTTTATTGCTTAATGGTGGCCTTAAATTGGATTTAAATAGGTTACTCTCTAAAAATCATATACAAGAAAAACCTGTAATATTCCTATTAGGAATTTAATAGTGATAATCAAAGCAAAACACCATATGAAACACAAAAAATCCTAAATGGTGGCCCCTCTAAAATCCTCAAAAAATTCTATGAAATTAACAATGGGCTCTCCTCACCAAACCCACAAAGACCCAAAAAGGGTTTGGTCGTGTTACGACTTGTCGGAAATACCCCCAAATAGTGTGAACTCCTTCTCCAGCTAGGTGTTCGCACCCCAGTGAATTTACTACCCAAATGACCCCCAAAATCCTAAGAAATCCCTCAAATAATTTTCCTTCTTACCCCTAGCAAAACTCACCCTCAAACTCTCAGTCAAGCCTCCCGCAACAAGTGACTGCATAGGCCCAGTCAACCACCTTTACACATGCCCAAAAAGAAGAATTTGGGCTGAAAGATGGCCACCCAATCAGCGCACCAAACCACTGCAAAAATGCTACCAAATGCCAAAGAAATGTACTCCTAAAAACCTGAAGCTATCTCTCCGAAAGAATGTCTCGTGCCTTTCTATGCCCAATCTGCTCCAAAGATAGCTCAAATTTTCTATAATATCTCCCTGAACAGCTCTTCAAGTGTAGCAATGGCTCTCGTAGGGTGTCACTCGAAGTCCACAAAAGAAGGAGGTGAGATCTCCCATCGAAAATCTCAGTGTTGAAGAACACTTGGTAGGCTTGACTCAATAGCTCAAGCATATTCTTGTCACCCGGATGGTACAGGCACCGCAACAACGCTCAAGACGAGGGTTGTCACTCTGATCCCTGCCAACTTTGTTCTAATTGTCCCCCACAACAAAGTTGTGAACCAACTTGCTTGGGAGACACAGATGAGTAGCATAGCCACTTGGTTGAAATTAAGAAAGATTATTGATTAGATTTAGATTTTCTATTATGAGACCAATGCCTTAATGGAGTCACAAATTCTTGATTTTTATAAATTGGAACCAAATGACCGGATGGACACCCGCTGCTTGAATGTTTGACTAACCTATATGATATTCAAGACCTAGGACCTATGTGAGATGCAGTGATCTTGGTAACTTTTAATTAGATGTCTAGTCTAAATGTAACATTTTTCCCAATTGTTTTGAGAAGCAATTCTCAAGGTAAGTTATGAAATGGAAGCCAATAAGAAGTAGGCAGTGGCCTAATTAATGATACCTCCCCCTGTGTTCCACTCAACCATAGTTTTAAAACTCTGACTCCGACTCTGACTCGGCCGAGGATCGACTCCGAAACGGTAATGACTCGGCCGGCTCGATTTCAATGACTCGGTCGTTGTAAAAATTACATTAAATATTTATTTTTTTAATAAAAAAAACATAATTTTAAAGATTTCAAACATAATTTTAAAGATTTCCATTCATGTTTCCAAACACACAGCATTATAATATAGATGGAAGACAACATATGATCAAAGTAGGCTCATGAACCAATCAATTATATCAAAATGGTACCCAATGGCAATACATAGTCAATTGTCATACATGATCAAAGACTCAAAACAAAAAACACATAACCAAGGAGGCTAGAAATGGCCTCTACAACAAAAGTAAAATGTGACCAGACTCCAGTACTAGTACTACAGCTACTGGCTAGAAGCTACTACCAGAGGAGCCAAGATCATGTCGATCAATCTCTGGATCATCATCAGAGTCAGACAGGGGGCCCCATGGCTCCTCCTCATCATCATCATCTCCAGCTGCAGTTGTAGAAGTGGTACCACTAGCAGGTTGTGCAACTGCAGCAGATGCAAGCTGAGATAGAGTAGATATGCGGTTGCGCTTCTGTCGTGGCTGAGCAGAGGAAGCACCTGCAACTGGAGTCCTTGTTGGCTGTGAGACTGAGGCTGGTGGATTGGGATCTACATTCAACTAAACAGCATGTTCAAGTTCAACTGATGTCTCGACATCTAAATCTAAATCAAGATCCTCATCAGGATCAAACTCTGCTGGACGACTCTCCACTGCCCAATCTGATGTTGGATCAATGTCTTCCAACACAATGGGATCTGAATCAGGTCTTTTGTTCAGCAAATGGTTTCGTCTAAGCCAGAGGTTGTATTGGACATAAACTAGATCATTTAACCGTTTTTTATCCAAACAGTTTCTCTTCTTTGTGTTACTTGGGAGCAGGAGCGAAAACAGGAGCAGCAGCGACATTTTCAGAAGCTCCTGGTTTGGGAGCGAATCCTAGAGGAGTTCGACAACCAATGTCACTAACATCAAGGTACATAGAGGGATTGCTCTTGATTAAATACGAGTTCCATACCCTAATACATGACAAAATTCAATGGAAACATTGCAATCCTCCAATCCTGAAATCCTGAAAAATTGATAAGTCTACTAGATTTTGAATGAAATCTAAAGTTCTACTTTCTCCATATGAAATCCAATGAGGCCGAAACCACTCTCAAACATCCTGAGTCATTTCATGGTAATGTTAAAATTTAATAAAAGATGAAAAGAAGATAAAGAGAATGTCACTTTTACTTTAAGAATTTAACATTACCATGAAATTTGAATAGCATATCAATAGTAGAGAGCATTTGAGTGTGTTAAATAGGGTTTGGGAGGGGGAATGGACCCCAAATAACATTTAGCTAATTCATAAAACACCTTGAAATCCAAACCAATCAGCAAACCCCTTAAAATTTCATTAAAATAATGTTAAATTGTTGTTTTAGTGGGTTACGGGCCGTTGTTTGTGACTCGGCCGAGTCAGTATGGGAAACGGCCGAGTTGACCGAGTCAGCCATGACTCAGCCTAGTCATTCAATGACTCAGCCGAGTCAGCCAACCGAGCCGTTTTTTGTACCGAGTCACTCTGGAGGGCAATGGAACGGACCAACTCGGCCGTTTCCGTTTCGAAACGGCTGTTTTTTAAAACTATGCACTCAACGAGTGTCTTCAGTGCTACAGAGATTGTGGCTCTGACGACTGCAAGGTCACTGTGTTAACTACTAGGTTAATTTGGTTTAAGATTGTGGCTCAATGCAAGATGATGAGTGAGGTTAATTTGAATTAAGATTGTTTGAGTTTCTTAAGTACTTAAGTTATAATTACGCTTTATGCCATTGGTACTTAACAAAAATGGGAAAAATGATTTTAATACAAGATGAGTGTTTAACGATACAAGTGCAAAATTCAACTATAAGGCAATCCACAAGATGCTTAAGTAAATCAAACTATCCACCAATGATTATCAACACAAGATATTATGCCAATTCAAACTTAGAAGCCCAAGATAACTCTATCAACAAGATTAACTTCAGATTTTGAGTGCAAAGTTAAACAACCTTGAAGACCAAGATGAGATAAGCCAATTTCAAATTTATGATAGTCTATATAGCATTAATAATTCAAAAATTCCAGACTTTATTAGTGTTATGCCAACAATGAGGAAGCCACTTTAAATCATGAAATTTTGTTCAACCATGAAACATAAAAATTTCCAATGACCAGCAAATGTAAATTAACTTGTTTAGCCCACTTTATGATGAAGTATTCAGTGATATTTCAGATATGATATATTTATGACAGCAATAAATAGATCACAGATCAGCAAACTAATGAGGCCCAAAACAGTGCCCAAGATGTTCAAAAATAGTAAAATCTCACCAAAACTTGTAAAAATTATTTTTTAGGGCTTTAGAAGATGTGATTCATAAATTTCAGATCTGATCTATTTATTACAGAAGTAAACAGATGACAAATCAAAAACCCAGCAATGCTCAAGACAATCCCCAATATCCAAAAATAGTAAAATTTTGCTGGAAATTGAAAATTCATAATTTTTGGCCCTTTTAAGTATTTAATTCAGAAAATTTTGCAGTCTTGATTCAGCAATTTACGCAGAAATTTCCAACAAGAAAAAATTTGGATCTAGGTCAAATCCAAGATGCCCAAGTGGTCGAAACTCATGAAAATTAAGACTTAACAATTTTAAGTGATTTTGACCACTTGGGCATCTTGGATTTGACCTAGATCTAAATTTTTGTTTGCTGGAATTTTCTGCGTAAATTGTTGAATCTTGAAAATATCTCTGAATCAAATACTTAAAGAGGGCAAAAAAAATTGAATTTTCAATTTCCAACAAAATTTTGCTATTTTTGGATATATTGGGGATCATCTTGAGCATTGCTAGGTTGTTGATCTGTCATTTGTTTACTACAGCAATACATATATCAAATCTGAAATTTATGAATCACATCCTCTAAAGCCCTAAAAAATATTTTTTTCGAGTTTTGGTGAGATTTTACTATTTTTGAACATCTTGGGCACAGTTTCGGGCCTCATTAGTTTGTTGATCTGTGGTCTATTTATTGTTGTCATAAATATGTGAGATATGAAATATCACTGAATACTTCATTATAAAGTGGGCTAAACAAGTTAATTTACATTTGCTAGTCATTGGAAATTTTTATGTTTCATGGTTGAGCAAAATTTCATGATTTAAAGTGGCTTCCTCATTGTTGGCATAACACTAATACAGTCTAGAATTTATGAATTATTGTTGCTGATATAGACTCATAAATCTGAAATTGGCTTATCTCATCTTGGTCTTAAAGGTTGTCTAACTTTGCACTCAAAATCTGAAATTAATCTTGTTGATAGAGTTATCTTGGGCTTCAGTTTTAATTGGCATAATATCTTGTGTTGATAATCATTGGTGGATAAGTTGATTTACTTAAGCATCTTGTGGATGACCTATAGTTGAATTTTGCACTTGTATTGTTAAGCACTCATCTTGGATTTGACCTAGATCTAAATTTTTGTTTGCTGGAATTTTCTACGTAAATTGTTGAATCAAGCTTGAAAAAAATTCTGAATCAAATACTTAAAGAGGGCCAAAAATTTTGAATTTCCAATTTCCAGCAAAATTTTACTATTTTTGGATATATTAGGGATCATCTTGAGCATTGCTACGTTGTTGATTTGTCATTTGTTTACTTCTGTAATAAATAGATCAGATCTGAAATTTATGAATCACATCTTCTAAAGCCCTAAAAAATAATTTTTCCATGTTTTGGTGAGATTTTACTATTTTTGAACATCTTGGGCACTGTTTTGGGCCTCATTAGTTTGTTGATCTGTGATCTATTTATTGCTGTCATAAAGATATCATATCTGAAATATCACTGAATACTTCATCATAAAGTGGGCTAAACAAGTTAATTTACATTTGCTGGTCATTGGAAATTTTTATGTTTCATGGTTGAACAAAATTTCATGATTTAAAGTGGCTTCCTCATTGTTGGCATAACACTAATAAAGTCTGGAATTTCTGAATTATTACTGCTATATACTATATAGACTATCATAAATTTGAAATTGGCTTATCTCATCTTGGTCTTCAAGGTTGTTTAACTTTGCACTCAAAATCTGAAGTTAATCTTGTTGATAGAGTTATCTTGGGCTTCTAAGTTTGAATTGGCATAATATCTTGTGTTGATAATCATTGGTGGATAGTTTGATTTACTTAAGCATCTTGTGGATTGCCTTATAGTTGAATTTTGCACTTGTATCGTTAAACATTCATCTTGTATTAAAATCATTTTTCCCATTGTTGTTAAGTACCATTGGCATAAAGAGTAATCATAACTTAAGTACTTAAGAAACTCAAACAATCTTAATTCAAATTAACCTCACTCATCATCTTGCATTTAGCGTCCTAGATCTAGCTTGCATTAATAATTTACATCCTAGCATAAGCTAGGTTTATAGAAATATAGGGCAACCCTCTTCACAGAAGCTTGAGAGATTCAGTTTCTCCTAGTAGTTAACATAGTGCCCTTGCAGTCATCAGAGCCATAGTCTCTACAGCGTCGGAGGCACTGATTGAGTGGAACACAGGGGGGATGTATCATTAATCAGGCCATTGCCTGCTTCCTCTTGGCTTCCAATTCAAAACTTATTTTGAGCACTGCTCCTCAAAATAGTTAGGGAAAAGGTTACATTTAGACTAGGCATCTAATTAAAATTTATCAAGATCGTTGCATCTTACATAGGTCCTAGGGCTTGCATATTATATAGGTTAGTAAAGCATTCAAGCAACGGGTGTCCATCCAATCATTTGGTTCCATTTTATAAAGAGAAAGAATTTGTGACTCCATTAAGGCATTGGTCTCATAATAGAAAATTTAAATCTAAACAATAATCTTGCTTAATTTCAACCAACTGGCTAGGCCATTCCACTGTGTCTCCCAAACAAGTTAGTCTTACTTCGCCTCATTACATAGGGACTACCCCCCATAGTCTGTTGTTGGGAGACAGCTAGAACGTTGTGGGTGGGGACCAAAGTGACAACCCCAGTCCTGAGCAACAACATTTTCTAGCATTGTTGCCAGTGACAAGTTTGCTCGTTGTCAGGGTTTACGACAATCTTCATAATCCTATAATCATTTTTTCCATTCATTAGCCCGTCAAGCGGCCCAAAGTTTTCTAGCGCAGTTGTTGGGGACCAAATTATTAGACTTTGGTGTTGACAACACTCTCATTAGTCTTCCTAATCTTCTAATCTTCCATCATTCTTCATATTCTCATCACCTTATAATTTTTCCTTTCACTAATATTATCATCTTGTTCATTCACACTCTTTGCACCTAGACGTTTAGGTTGGTTTCCTGTTTGGGTGGCGACTCCACTTATTCACTCATTCTTTTTAGGTAGGAAGCTCTACTTCATATCCATTTGCTTGATCCTTGATTAACTTTTTCGTTTTTAACTTTTGGATCTTAGAGCTAGAATCATGTTCAAGTGGCGACTCCATTTCTTTCATTTTTTACAAGAATTTATATTAGAAGCTCCCTTCTTATGGATCTCTTATTTTCTTGAACAGGGATCTCTCTCTCTCTCTCTCTGACATCCATCAGCTTCTCTTTCCCCTAAAGTAAGTCATCTTCTTGTGGAATTTATCTGATGAAACTTTTGACTCCTTACAATCAATTTTTGAGGCATTCGAAGATAAATATGGAAATCAAAGGAGCCCAGCTTGTGCCTCTGGTACTGGGCAAAATGTTGAAAGTGGTCATCAAGAGATTGTGTCATATTGCAAACCTTGCAAGAAATTTCATAATGAATTCACTTGTGTCATTGCAAGACAAATCCTCGACAGTGGAAAGGCAAGGATAAGTTTTCGAGATGGTAGCAACAATGAAAAGGAAAAAGATAAGCAACTTATCAATGAGTTAACTAAAATAATAAAAACCATGGAACTTAATCAAGAGAAATTGATAGCAGATCATTCTAGGGATATAAAAACCTTGTTCACAAAATTAGAAAAACGTGAGGAGGAGCTAGAAAGCATGAAGGTCAATCACTTCGATCAAGTGGCCGACATGCAAAACAATTTGATCACTATGGTAGCTAATCACAAAGAAGAAATGAATTCCATTCAAGTAAATTATGATAAAGTAATAAAAGACATGAAAATCGGTTCTTAAAAAAGGTTGTCAACTATAGACGAAAGCCATGATGAGGTAAAGATCATGAAAACTAATCACTCTAATCAAATGGCTACCATGGAGGAAAAGTGTGCTCAAGAGATGGAGGCTATGAAATCTAGTACGCAGAATCATTTGATTGCCATAAAAACAGATCATGTCAAGTAATAAAAAATATGGAAGTTGGTCAAATGTGTCTCCAGAATAAGTTGTTGACCATGGAGGAAAGCCATACCAAAGAAATCAATAATATGAAGCTTTAACACTCAGATCAGATGGGTGCCATGAGAACTTAATCAAGAGAAATTGATGGCAGATCATTCTAGGGATATAAAAACCTTGTTCACAAAATTAGAAAAACGTGATGAGGAGCTAGAAAGCATGAAGGTCAATCACTTCGATCAAGTGGCCGACATGCAAAACAATTTGATCACTATGGTAGCTAATCACAAAGAAGAAATGAATTCCATTCAAGTAAATTATGATAAAGTAATAAAAGACATGAAAATCGGTTTTTAAAAAAGGTTGACAACTATAGAGGAAAGCCATGATGAGGAGGTAAAGATCATGAAAACTAATCACTCTAATCAAGTGGCTACCATGGAGGAAAGCCATACCAAAGAAATCAATACTATGAAGCTTTAACACTCAGATCAGATGGGTGCCATGAGAATTGAAAAGATCACTTTTTAGAATAAACTATAAATAATGGAAAAGATACAAGTACAAAAACTTTAGCATGGATCAAATAATGAAAGAAACTAATAGTCTACAACAAATCATAAGCCTCCTGATCCACCAGAGCTGTTCTCATCTCATTACCAGAAGCTTACTTGCCCCACTCAATACAGGTTAGCTAGAAGTACCAAAATTGAAAAGGAAGCTAAGAATGGTCAGGCTTATGTGTCACCTTTCACTGAGTACATATAGAATAAGATTGCGCATACTCCAGATTCTTCAGATCCTTCATCCAGGAATTCTCAAAATCAGGACAAGATATCTACAATAGTCTCATTATTGATATCACAACCCACTGGGAAGAGAAGTAAAAGACAGAAGAAAAGAAAAAGGAAGAAGTTTGATGCATAAGAAGCCCTATAGCAGCTCAATATTCGGATGAGGCACATCTGAAAAGCAGCACACAGACTTGTCGGAGAGTCGGCAGATACTCAGTATGCACCATGTTGATGACATTTGATGCCATAAGTGATCGTTTTGTATAGTATCTCTAACCCTATTCCCTTTTTATTTCATGTCGTTACATAGTGTATTTCACACATTGGTATTATGTCTTTTATATTTCATTTGGTTGGAATAGATTTTCAATTCCAACAGTATTTTCTATATATGCATGATGATTTCAATGTTTAATGGATATCTATTGAATGGACTTTTGTTCCCTTGGATGCAGGATTTTAGGATTCTCACGTTCCTATTGAAGAAAGTATAACTAGGTTCAGTTTTCATAATGACATGATCTCTGTATTTGATGTAATAAAAGAAATAATTTATTTTTGTAATCTTGCTACATGGGTTTCATGAGCAAGAAGTGTCACTAGGTGAAAGACTTCTTCTTCTTCATGACTTTAGGATTTATTTCTATGTCAAAGAATCGTGGCATGAGTCCATGTAAATGTATACAAGAGTCTTCAACAAGTGTACCAGACCTCCAAGCCTAGGATCAATGCCTCAAGAACAAGCACAAGAAGTCTGCTAGCTAAACAATAAAGAGATGCTAACATCAGCTCCAAACAAAATGAATATACTAAATAAATGGAGGTCATGTCGGCGTGGAAAACGACATGACTATTCACACTTACACGTCGGCTCAATATGAGAACACTCACCACTATATATACCCATGAAGGGTCAATGAAAATCATATGAAAAAAAATTCGAATGGTTCTGAGATTTTGCATGGAGTAAGGGAGCCGCAGTGAGCCACAGTGAAGGAGCAACCACCGTCAAGAGGAAGAGGAGACGCAGTCAAGAGTAAGAGGAGCCGCAGTCAAGTGAGGTAGACGCAGTAGGAGCCACAGTCATAAACAAGAGGGAGTCGCAGTCAAGAATAAGGTGTTAGGATATTCTGACACATAGGAAATAGTTAAGTATAACTTGGTCTAGTGTAGAGTTACGTAAAGTGTGTTTCTTTACTATGTACTTTTGTAACTTACAATCTGACGGTCACGATATGTTCTAGACATGAAGTGATCCGACGGTTCATTCTCTCCTTGGTATTATTGACACTTGATCCATGGCTTAACACCCTATTGGTCCATGATCTCTATTTAAAGATCATGGAGGGTCATTTGTAAGGTGACCGTTCAAGAGAGAAGCTTATGTAAATTTTCTTTCTTTTATTAATAAATTGCCTGAAGTGGCCGCATTGGCTCAGGTCGTGAATTGTTTCCCTCTTTGAAGGTTTTAACCACATCAAGAATATTGGTGTATTGATCTGTGATTTGTTTGTGAGCAGTGTCCTTTGGTGTTCTATCTGAAGAACTTACCCTGTAAATTCCTACATGGTAGCAAAGCTATTTGAGGGTCGCATCCGTTAGTGATCCAAATCCAAAGTCAGTACAACTGCATCCGACTGTCGTTTCCTATATCTATTGTTTCTGACTGCTTTCGGGCCGAGAGGACTGCTCTATTGCGTTAGGAGCATCTGTTCCAGTGAGGAAGCCCTTTCGTTTCACGCGAAAAGGTTTCCAGTAGCCGTAGCTACGTCATTTTTAAGATCTTGAGGTATACAGTCTTTATTTGCAGTTTTAGTTATTCTCTGTTTATTTTGATTTATTTAGCTCTCTTTTTTTATTACCAGATCTATACCTTTCATTTCTACGTATGCTCTTTGCCTCGAAAGTCTGTGCGATCTGGGCAAACCAGAAACAGAAAGGAAGGATTTTTCTCATGCAGATGCTCTTTTCTGTCGTGCCTTAGTGTGATATCGAAAAATCAAAAGCATTGAGTAAAATATTTAGTTTCCAAAGAAAGCTAACTTCAAGCCATAAGGTTTGGTTTTTTTGCATATTCGTGTTGGGTTGTGTGTTTTTTTGTTTTGTAGGCAAAATGACTTTTTCAAGCAAGCACGCACTCCAAAGCTTCAGTGACTTAAAAAAAGAAAAAAAAAAAACCCTTTCTCTTTTCCAAAAATTACTAACCTTTTAAACTAGCTTACTTGGTCCAAAGTTACTTTATGAGAATAGAGATCATGGGTTCAAGTCTTTCTTTTTGTTGAGTTACTTTTTCAAAAAGCACATGTAACTTATGTTTTAAAGTTACTTTATATAAAAGTATTCTCACCCATTATAAAAAGTGAGTCACTTATAATTCTAAAGTCTCCTTATCTTTTATTTAAATTACAATTCAGTGGGTAGCTCATAAAGTACCATTGTAAAAGTGATTTTCACTTATTTATAAAAAAGGGTCACATAATTTTTTTTTAAAAGTGAGCTAATTAGATTAAGTTTGGAAAGAAGGGGATATTTTTTTTTGATATAACATTATCATTCAATTCCGCACATTCACATACTTCGTCGGCATCTTCAACAACTTTTCTTCAAAAAGCCATAACTTTTTCATCCGAAAGTCGTTTTTAGAGGCGTTTTATTAAATCGGCCTAATTTTCCGAGATCTTTCCATTGGAACACTTAGTTTCAACATGTACAGCTTCATTTTCTGTTAAAATGGAAATTCCATGCCAAGTTATTCTTGACAACACCAACTACCTCCAATGGGTGTCCTACATGGAAGATTTACTTAGAAGTAAAGGTCTTTATAGAATAGCCTCAGGCCAAGAGTCTAAACCTAAAGATGAAGATAAGGCAGTCAAATGGGAAAATAAGCAAGATCAAGCACGTGGATTGAGAGGGATGTCTATTTCTCCAAACCTTAGACTCCATATCGCAAAACTTGATACCCCTCACGAAGCAATGAAACAGCTCAATAAAGTTTTGGGAATTAAAAATGAAATTAGAGCCCATCAACTCGAAAATGACTTGCTTATGTTGAACCCAAATAATTTTTCTTCCATTGAAGAATTTTTGTCCAAGTTCAAGACCCTTAGACTTCTCTTGGAAAGTGTTAAGGTTAAGAAAGAAGATGGTAGCCTTATATATTCCATTCTTACTAAGTTAGGACCAACCTACTCTGTGTT
>APFE030626465.1:0-12094 GCA_000404065.3 Pinus taeda
CCAGATCTCCAGCCTAGTCTGCATCAACAAAGCCATGGATATCCAACACTCTGTCCAATCCTGGTCTTCCTTGGTAGCACAGACCATAATCACTAGTGCCACGCAAATACTTGAAAACTTGCTTCACTGCTGTCCAAAGCTCCTTTCCTGGATTTGACATAAACCTGCTTAATACTTCCACTGCATGTGCAATGTCTGGTCTAGTATAGACCATTGCATACATCAGGCTACCGACTGCACTTGGATATGGAACATGGGACATGTCCTCTTCCTCTTCTTGTGTCTTGGGACATTGTTCAGTAGATAACCTCACACCTACAGGAATATGAACCTTCACTGGTTTACTTTCCTGCATATTAAACCTCTGTAGTATTGTCTCAACATACTTCCTCTGGTTTAACCAGAGTTTCCTTTTTGCCCAATCTCTTTTAATTTCCATGCCCAAAATATAGTTTGCAACACCAAGATCTTTCATGTCGAATTTGGAGGACAATTGGGTCTTCAAATCCTGGATAGTTTCTTTGTCATTTCCAACCAGCGACATATCATCCACATACAACACCAGATAAATAACATGGTCACCAATTAATTTAAAATACACACAATGATCTGCTTTGCTTCTGATGAAGCCAAGTCCCCGTATAAATGTATCAAATTTCTGATACCACATCCTTGGTGACTGTTTTAACCCATACAGAGACTTCTTTAACTTGCATACCAATTATTTCTTACCCTTCACTACAAAGCCTTTAGGTTGCTTCATGTAGATTTCCTCTTCCAGATCCCCATGAAGAAATGTTGTCTTCACATCGATCTATTCTACCTTAATATCAAAAGCAGCAACAACAGATAAAAGTAGTTTAATAGAAGTTACCTTGGCAACAGGAGAAAAAATATCACCAAAATCAATTCCTGGCACTTGGGAATAACCTTTTGCTACCAACCGAGCTTTGTATTTATGCACTTTTCCTTCTCCATTTGTCTTCTTTTTGAACACCCATTTGCTACCAATGGGTTTCCTTCCAGCCGGAAATTCCACCAGATCCCAAGCCTCATTTTTGTGCAAAGATGCCATTTCTTCAACCATAGCCTCTTTCCAGAGTTTTCCATCCTTTGAATCCACTGCTTCCTTCACAGTTCTGGGATCATCATCAGTAACAGACAAAGAAAAATTTGAACCAAAAGTAGATGGACTATACCTTTCTAGTTGCCTTCTTTCTCGAACCGATCTTCTCACAGCGGGAGTTTGTGGCTCTTCATCGTCTGATTCCTCCTCTGATGTAGAGTTCGATTCTTCCTCCTTTAGCTCAAACTATTTCTTCTCAGGTTCCTTTGGTTGAACTTCATGTTTAATAACATCTTTCACCTCTCTGAATACCACATCTCAGCTGTACACAACCTTCCTTGTTACTAGGTTCCAAAGCTTATAACCCTTTAAACCATCCTTATACCCAATAAAGATGCACTTTTCAGATTTACTATCCAACTTGGTTCGTTTCTCCTTTGGAACATGTACATATGCATCACATCCAATACCCTCAGATGTGAAAGAGAGGGTTTCTTACCAGTCCATACTTCTTGTGGAGTCTTATCTCCCAACGCTAATGAAGGTGACCTGTTGACCAGGTAACATGCAGTATCCACCGCCTCTGCCCAGAATTCTTGTCCTAAACCGGCACCACTGAGCATGCTTCTTGCCCTTTCCATCCACGTCTTGTTCATTCTTTCTGCGACTCCATTTTGTTGAGGTGTATATGGAGTAGTCTTCTGCCGTGCTATACCACACTTCTTACAGAATTCTTCAAATTCCTTGTTGCAAAATTCTCCACCATTATCTGTCCTCAACATAAAAGTGGTTCAAAATGTCCACATGTAGGATTTTGTTTATTCACCAAAATATTATATTGATAACCATCAATGTTTGAATTGAACTGTAGATATGCTTGGCCATTTGTAAATAGCCAAACATTGACTAGAACTGACAACCATTTAGAGAGCCATTTGATACAGAACACATCCCCCCATAAGCTAATTGTAGATAGAGCAAAAATAGAAGAAGGTGTAGACAATCCTTCCAAGTACATTTCAAGATCATTAACATGATGAAGATCCTAAAGATATTCAGGACTCAAATTTATGCAATGAATGCAAGGAAACATCATGTCCATGAGATAAGCAACGTCAAAAGTGGTTTACAATTCCATGCCGTATCCTAGTTGAAGTATAGCAAAAGTGAAGAACAACAACAAATTATTCAAATAAATAGTCACGAGGGCAATAGAAGAAATGCTCTAATCTATGTAAATTGAATCTTGATAACTTGTGATCAATTTCTTGCAATTTTGATCCTTTAAAAGCAAAACTATTTTTCATTGCTATAAAATATATTGAGACAATGTGACAAATTGTCCAAATGTGACAATGATTTAGAACATTAAGAGCATGGGTTGCATTGAATGTTCAATTACTACGTATCATACTAGAACATTTTTAGACCTCTTATATATTATGTAGTCTACATTGTCTTTGTGACTATCATTTTTTCCTGGTTTTTGTTTGACAATACTCCGAAAATGAGTACCTAGCACTTTGACAATGGAGTAGATGAAATGGGCATAAGGAACCTTGAAGATTGCATTTTTTGCAACCTAAATTTTATTTTAAAACTAAAGACATTTGTATAATTTAAAATAATACCAATAAAAGCACTATTATCGTTTTAACAAATTTCAAAACACAATATTTAATTTGCAAAATTCCATAAAAAACTTTGACAATTTATTAAATTCTTTTCAAATTGTATAAATCAAATAGAATCCAAACATTACTTTCAAAATCCAATTACAATATAGATTTTTATAATAACCAAATTTAATTTAAAATCGCAAGCATAAAGCTACTTTAAACAATAATCATATTCAAAATTTTATTGAAATAATAAACATATTCAAATGCTTATTACCATCAAGTTATCAATTGCACCCTGTCTAAGTTATTAACCTATTGTTGCATTATAAAGACATTATGCTATCAAATAAAATGTAAAGTATTTAGGTTCCTAGCATAATGCAGTATTTGTTTTTTGGTGTAAATGAATATAGTTCAAATTGATTGAGCATACCTATGGTTAACACATGAGCATTGCAGTCTTTTGACATATGCACATCATAGCATTTGGAGCGAGTGTCATAACTAGTGTGTGCATATGGGGGAACAAAACCTAGACATAATTGGTGGACAAAAACAATGCATGGAGTTAATGGAAATAAGTGACAACTAGAAAAACTAATAATTTATATTTCTATGTAGCAAAAAGAACCAAAGAAACATTGTTTGTTTTGATCAATAAAACACACCACACATTGTTATTTTTTGTACAAATACCTATGGATTTTTTTGTCATAAAAATCTAGTATTTTTGCTATATATATGTGTGTTTGTGATTTTAGAATTCTTCTATGTAAAATGTCGTTTTATGATTTATGATACAATAAAATTAATCACATTAGTTCTATATACTTTGTCTCCGTGCATTGCTTATACATAGTTCAAATGTATTTGTGATCACCCACTAATCATTAAAAGACTGACATACTTAGAATGACAGTATATGAGAACCATAGTGCCTTCAAAAGTAAGATTATTTGCTTTATTAATAGTAGCATTTATAACACTGTAGCCATCAATTTATGCAAGGTACACACGACTTGTGTGCAAAGACAAAGTAACATTGCATTCAATACTACTAGAACATATATATATATATATATATATCTATATATATATATATCATATATATATATAATATATATATATATATATATATATATATATATATATATATATATATATATATATTATATATATATAATAGATATATAGAGATATATTGTGCAAATAACAATGACCAAAGGTGGCCAATGAACATATATATATATATAGATATATTGTGCAAATAACAATGACCAAAGGTGGCCAATGTGGATTTGTATCATATTGTTTTCTAGCCATTGAAAGCATTATATGTTATGCCATAAATAACAAATAACATTCTAGTCACACATGACTAAAGAAATTGAAAATAAAAAATCATTGCTCAATTGTAATAATAGTATTATAACTCCATTAAATTATATATGAAGGTGGGCAATGTGACTTTGTATCATATTGTTTGCTAGCCATTGAAAGCATTATCTACTATGTCATAAATAACATTCTAGCCACACATGACTACAAAAATTTCAAATAAAAATCATCACCCAAATGTAATCATGGTAGTATAACTACATTAAATTGCATATGTACTTTAGTAAATGTGTCAATTTGAGCAAAAGATATTGCACCAAAATTGACTAGAAATGCAATAATCTAAGTTTCTATAGCCTTTCATCTTGGAATAAATATTCCAAGTAGACATACATGATAGAAATGACTATGAGATTTAGAGGTGCATGCAATAGTCATTAATTTTAGCATTATAATTTGTGAAAATTCTTTCACACATGAGACCTAGTGAATCAACAAATTTATCGTTTAAATCACACACAAAAAAAATGTTGCACGTTGGCTTTTAACACTCATCTATTGTTCTATAGATTTGTACAAAGATATTGCATGCAACAACACCAACATTTGCGCCAATTTAAACTGCACTAATCCACCTCCCATGAAAATTGCATTTTAAATGCTCATTATTTTTCTTCTTCTCTATTTTATTTGCATAATCCAATTTCAGAGTATCAATCTCCTCCTCTTTTATAAGATGTTGCAACGATTTTGAAAATTGCACAGCTACACATTACATGTCTCATAATTATTCAGAATTGCATAATATTGTTTTTTAATAGATTCCACCCAAACCAGTAGACATCACCTAAACCCAATATATCATCAACTCAAATAATGAATTAACAATCTAAATAATATCACTCTTTAAAGGCTTTTTAGTATCAACAACAATAAGTAATACCACGAAAAAGTGCTCTAAAAATTAAATCCATCAACCAAAGATGTTCAAATGTAAATAAATTAGACATTGTACTTCAAATCATACAAACATCAATTGACCAAAAAGTCAAATCTAAGTATCTAAAAATATTTGAAAAAATTTATAATTGCCTTTAACTGTTTAGACATTAAATGCTATTAATTACCACAATTGCAAATAACAAGGGTTGTAATGTTCTTTAATTCCTTCTAGTTCACATTTGTCTTTTATTGCTTTTCACTTGTTTTGGAAAAAAATGCACATAATTGCTACATAAAAACATTAATACTATTCCATAATGTTGAAAATTGTAATAAGAAATGTTGAAAATAACATCAAGAAAGATCCGGTTTTAATTTTGTCCTTGAATTAAATTGGGAATAAAATTGTAATTCCACATCTCATGACAACTGGTATTAGTTAACTAAGTTAATTTGACTTAGTTAGCTCAATTAAATCAAGTTGAGGGTCTAACTTGAGTCATGTAGAGTGTTTCCTACATTATAGGAGCCTTGGTTGAGTTTATTTTGAGTTGTAATTACTTAATTCAATCTAACTGAGTTAAATTCAGTTAAACTAGTTCCAACTGATGGAGGAACTAATGGGAGGTCTAATAGTGTGGTGTTGCATGCAGTTGAGTGTGGTGGTGCCTGAAGTGCAGTGTGGTGTTGCCTGCAGTTGAGTGTGGTGGTGCCTGAAGTGCAGTGTGGTGTTGCCTGAAGTGTAGTGTGGAGCTACTTGAAGTGATCAACCAATAAACTGAAGATTCACTCATAAATAACTCATGCATGCCAGATCAGAGAAAGGCTCGGCTGAGATTGGAGTTCAGGGTCAATGTACTATCAGCTGTATAATTATCTAAATTATACAGGTGGTGCATGTAGTCAAAGGAAGAGTCTAAAGGAACTGTGCAATCCAATGGAGGAAAATTCCCATTAAATAGGGGCTTAATTCCTCATTGAATAGAGCAAGGAAATAGGGACTTGGGCAAGCCATAATTTGGCTAAATATTGGCTTAAGCTTGTCTAGGCAGCAGTGAGACAGATAGAGATAGTGCAAAGGTTGCTCGGGCTTGAGCAAAGCATTGTAATCTTCTCATATTTTCTGACTAATGCAATATATGGATAGTAGGGGTTTTTAGTTGTGGCTTTTCCCAAGAAATCATTGTGTTATGTGTTGATTGAATTCTTTCTCTTATATGCTAAGTGATTTCACAATCGTTTAATTGTTTCAACTGATAAGTAGAGTAGATTCAAGTCTATTGTTTTAGTCAATTACAATTAACAATTTGAATCTCCAAGAAATTTCTACATGGTATCAGAGCTGAAATCATTATAGAAGAGGAGAATAAGAGCTTGTCTTTTGTAGGAGAAATTGAAATTGCAGTATCATACTTCAAAGCTAGTAAGATGTTGTTCTACGGATTGGGACTCGAATATGCCCTTGAGGGTCGTTTCAACTATATTGCTTGGAAGGACAGGATGGAGGTAGTGTTGGAAGACAACGAGCTTAAGGAATTCATAGACAAAGATATTCATAAGCCTCCAGCAACTGATGCTCAGGATGTGGTAGAGTGAAGAAAGTGTGTGGCAAAGGTGAGAAGGATTATCATAGAAGGAGTTCGAGATCATATTGTCTCGAACCTCCATGGTAAGGAGACTTCATTTGCAATGTGGAAGGCCTTGATAGAGCTTTTTCAAAACATTAGTGACCACAGGAAGCTAGCACTAAAGGACAAGCTCAGAAAGATCAATATGGAGAAGGGGAACACAATACTGAAGTACTTGACCAAGTTCACCCAATGTCGGGATGAGCTTGGAAGTGTTGATGTTATAGTTTTTGAAGACGATATGGTGAGCCTAACATTTCTAGGCCTTCCCAAGAGTTGGCACAAGTACCAGGACTCAATTAATGGGAGGAAGAAGCTACCAGAGTGGGAGCGTTTGTGGTCTGAATCTGTACAAGAAGAGATTTGACAAAACACCAGAGATGGGACCTCATACAAAGAAGTGGAAGAAGGCTTTGCATTAGTTATCAAAGAAAAGAAAGCCAAGGGAAATCAATCCCCAAGGCGAGGAGGGTGACAAGAAGAATGATTGTTCGAACATTAAGTGTTTTCACTATCACGAGTTCGAGCACTGTGCCACGAAATGCCAATAGAAGAAAGTAGGCAAGAAGGAGCCTACAATAACAGTAGCAGGTGAAGCTCTAACTTCACAATTCAAACTTTATTTCACTCTCATTGAATGCATGGCAAACATTGTAATGGGAAGCATGTAGTTGTGTGCCTCGTTCTATATGACGGGGAATAGACATATATTCAATGGCGTGGAGGAGAAAGACCTCAAGTAGAACATAGAGTTTGGAGATGATAAAAGGTATAACGTGATTGGTATCAGTACTGCTACTTTTCAGAGGGAGTTTGGCTCCCCTCTCAGACTCACAGATGTGATGTATGCTCCAGGACTAAATAAGAATCTTGTTTATATCGCGACATTGGAAGACCATGTGATATTGAGTAAAGGAAAGGTTTTCCTTAGACACATTGCCACAGGACAGGTGAAACAAATCAGTGTGCAATTCAAGACCCTGTATGCACTTGAGGTACAGGATGCATGCAAATTCTTGAGGAGCAAGGAAAAGGTAAGAGACTTGGTGGTTAAGAGGGAGCATGAATTACCTCTCAACATGCAACATCAGAAACAAGCTCAACAAGTTGTGTTGCAGCCACAATTGGAGAAGAAAAGAGGAGCCCAAGTGGAGACATCCACTCTAGCAGAGACCTCTAGTAGGGGGAAATTTCAAACCAAGTAGGTAGAGGGAGAACATGCATCCATATCTTTAGGTGAGAGGAGGGGTGATGTGAAGCAATAGTCCCAAAAGTGCAAAAATTTGGGCAGGATCCATTGAGGTGTTTTTTGTCTCATGGATCATTACCTTACTACGGGGGCCCATAATATTTAGTAGTAGGAGGATCAATGTCAGTCAGATACTGAGGAGTACAGAGCAGTGTTGACAACAAATCAAAAGGCTGAGTAGTAGAGTCAACATCACCATAGTTTTCCTAGTAGACAGTTGCAGACACAATTGATTCAGTTTATTTTGTTTGGATGCTTTTTGGTTGCAGATGTTGCAGTAGCAACAACAACAATGACAAGAGTTGCATGCAGAACATCCAAAGGTATTGTATTTGGATAGATGTGAATCCCTTTCTTATTGAGAGGGAGCGTTGAAAATTGCAACAAGAAATGTTGAAAATAGCATCAAGAAAGATCCTAATTTAATTATCTCCTTGAATTAAATTGGGGATAAAATTGTAATTCCACATCTCATGACAACTTGTATTACTTAACTAAGTTAATTTGAGTTAGTTGGCTTAGTTAATTCGAGTTAAGGGTCTAACTTGAGTCATGTAGAGTGTTTCCTACATTATAGGAGCCATAGTTGAGTTTATTTTGAGTTATAATTAATTAATTAATTCTAACCGAGTTAAAGTCAATTAAACTAGTTCCAACTTATGGAGAAACTAGTGGGAGGTCTAGTATTGTGGGGTTGCCTAAAAGCGTAGTGTGGTGCTACCTAAAGTGCAGTGTGGTGTTGCCTAAAGCGATCAACCAGTAAATTGAAGATTCACTCATAAATAAGTCATGCATGTCACATCAAAGAAAGACCCAAATGAGATTGGCGTCCAAGGACAATGTACTATCAGTTGTATAATTATCTGAATTGTATAGGTGGTGCATGCAGTCATAGGAAGAGCCTAAAGGAACTGCACAATCCAATGGAGGAAATTTTCCATTAAAGAGGGGCCTAAATCCTCATTAAACAAAGCAAGCAAATAGGGACTTGGGCAAGCAAAAATTTGGCTAAGTATTAGCTTGAGCTTGTTTAGGAAGCAGTGAGACAGATAAAGATAGTGCAGAGGTTTGAGAAAAACATTGTAATCTTCTCATATTTTCTAACTAAAGCAATATACAAATAACAAGGGTTTTTAGTTGCGGCGTTCCCTAGGAAATCATTGTGTTATGTGTTGATTGAATTCTTTCTCTTATCTTCTTCATGATTTCATGATCGTTTAATTGTTTCCGTTGATGAGTAGAGTAGATTCAAGTCAGTTGTTTTAGTAAATTAAAATTAGCAGTTTGAATCTCTAAGGAATTTCTACACATAATTTGAATTTTTTTTAAGTTTAGCTTGCCACCTAGCCATAAATAACTTGTAATTTGACCCCAAATTAGTGGACAAGAATAAAGTTTATTTAAAGTTTCTGAAAAATCTGTCAAGTTTTGGATATTACCTCATCTAGATATAATTATCTAACACTTTAAAATTTAGAGCAAATTCAAACTTGCACAGATGTCTACAACATCTTAATCATTAGGATCCCATATTTATGAAATAAAAAGTGCATGCAGAATCAATTATTTATTAGCTAATATAGCAATTACTTTATCGAATACTAAAAATATATATTTCAAATGTCCATTATAAATATTATAAAGGCAATAAACTACTGCATGATCTATTTACATAAAATACCTAGAAAGAATAATTTATACTATTGATTTGTATATATGATTCTATATTTTGATTGCTTAAATCAATTACATTTTTTTTAAATAACCTTATGTTAATAAATATCAAGTAATGCATCATAATTTTACAAAAACCACTAATAGAAATAATAAAATATTTCTAATTATACACCATAAATAATAATAATAATAATATATAGGTAACCAAACAAAAAGTGATATATAATATATATATATGACAAGACAATGTATTTATTAACTATAAGATTTTTGTAATTTTCATGTTTATTTACATTACATTTTTTTCTTCATAAATTCAATATAATTGAGACGACATCACAATGATATCGAAGAATACTAGTTGAATAAACAATTTTAACATCCGTGAAATTTAAAATAAGAAAATATAAAATGACTTAATGTAATAGTTTAACACTCTATTTATTTCTATTTAAAAACAATACCTACTTTATGATTTGATAATAAAACATTTTAGCATTATGTAACCAATTTAAAGAATATAGAAATATTGAAATTTTAATATATATATATATATATATATATATATGGAAATTACTATAAATATAATTAATTAATTAATATTCCAAATACTTAATTTACAAAATATACGAATAAAATAAAATTTAAACTGAAATAAAATTTAAATTAGCATTCACATCGCTTTAAACTAAGTCTCTTTCACTCTTATAAAGTTTAGTTAAAATAATTAACACTCTCATTAAAGCTTTAATTCATTTTGTAATTATCTACAATTCTAAGTAAAATCAACGAAACTTAACAATTTAATCACTTCGTACAATTTAAAATTGTGAAGACCCCAAAAAAACAAAACGTAGTGAGCAAATTAAGTAAAAAATATCTTCATATAAAATGTATTGATGATGATGATGATGATGATGATGATGATGATGATGGTTACCGTTGACTGAGACCAAATTGGTCTATCGGACCTATAATTTTCTTTCTTAGTTTCTAATTGTCTGGCTCCTCGTCTTTCTTGGTGAGATTGGTGTTGTAGCGTTCTTTTTTTCTCTACAGTCTTCCAACTTTATTTATCTTGCGTCTCCTTCATCTCTTTTGATTCTTGGGACATTGCTGTCTTAACTTTGCGATATATTGTGTTCATCCTTTTGAAGATAGTCGGAGAAGAAGTTTGGTCTAGGAGATCTGCTTTGTTGTTAAACGAAGATTTATTTTGTGCGGTATTCAAACCCTCATAACTTGGGTTGTCGAGTTCACTCTTTTGTTGTTGGGCGGGGCTTTCCCCCTACTTGTCTTGAGAGTTGTTTCTTTCTTGTCCGATTTCTTGTGATTCAGAGTTTTCTCGAGAGTATTCTTCTTTGATGACAGTGTAGTGTTCCTTTTGTGCTCCTTCCCACCATGTAGATCTGTGGTGATTTTTTCTAGCAGAATTTTTCTGGGGAGACTTTTGGGCAATTTTTGGCTAGGTGGCCTGTGATTATGAACCAAAAGTTAAATATACTGCAAAAGTGTATTTTAAATATAAATTGATAAAATAGTTTAATTATTTTATATACATTTTTAATTAATTTGGTTTTATATTTTTTAACAAAATATTATATAAAATATATAAATAATATATATATATATATATATATATATAATATATGTTTAAATATTCTAATATTTAAAAGTGCATTGTCTAAAATTGTAATTTAAATAAATAATTTTCCAAATTTAAAAACAAAAATTGATTTAGAGAAGAAGATTAAAAAATTCAAACATAAAAAATATTTGCTTGCCTATTTATATTTTAAAAAATATAATAATAATAAATTTAAATTAACATTTTTTTTCGGTGAATGTCACATAGTGAATGTATAATAACAACTAATTTATTAGATATTTAACTTTTAATTTATAACATATCAACTAATGATAATAGACTTGATCATAGATCTCATTTAAGTCATTTGGAGTTTAAAAAAAAAAAAGGCAAAAAATTACATTTTCAAACCATATTGAGTAAAAAAGTACATTACAAGCCAAATGTACAAGAGAAATAAAACATGGAATGATAAAAAAACATGAAGCAAGTTTCCTCGTAAAGTAAATTAGTACTTTAATCTTACCTAATATCATTAATGTATATGTGAATATTTTGATTAAAATAATATTTAAATATAACGCATATCGCAACCTCAAGCTCGCACCAGCTTGCGTGAAGTATTGTAGCTGGAGTCGAATTGGTTGGGGAGCGTTCGTAGTAGGGAGTGTATAGAGAGACCATTCAAATGATAAGCCGACCTCCGACCTCATAGTGTGGGCTAGTCTCTAACTTGCTTTCAGTAGGGGCCACAAAAGAAATATGTGCATATAGTTTGGGGTGTTTACAAGGAGCCGAATTGGTCGGGGTGTGCCATAGTACCGTTCAAAAGACAAGGATGACCTTCGACCTCATAGATAGCCCGACCTCCAACTTGCTTCTAGGAGGGTCCACAAAAGAAATATATATGTATAGTTAGCTTCCTTATAGTTTATTATTTTGGTTTTTCATATAACATATTATTTAATAAATTTAATTTAAAAT
>APFE030626467.1:0-11670 GCA_000404065.3 Pinus taeda
CTTCTAGCTCTGCATGTTGAGAGGTAATATACCCTCCCTCTCAACCACCAAGTCTCCATCAGTTGCCTTGCTGCTCAAGGCTTTGCATGCATCTTGAACCTTAAGAGCATACAGGTTCTTGACCCGTGAACCAATCTGCTTCACCTGTCTAGTGATGATGTGTCTAAGGAAAACCTTTCCGTCTCTGAAGACTACATCATAGCCTATGTCTTCCAGCATCACGATTGACACCAAGTTTCTCTTCAGTCCTGGTACATACTTGACATCGGTCAAGGTAAGGTGAGCTCCATGCTCCCTCTGAAAAATAACCGTGCCTACACCAGAGACACTATACTTCTCATCATTACCCATCCCTATGAGTATTTGGAGATCTTTCTCCTCCAAAGTACTGAACAAACTTTTGTCACCGGTCATGTGGAAAGAAGCTCCACTGTCAAGAAACCAACCACTTCCCATCATGGATGAAACCATGCATGCGAAGAGTTGGAAATCCAATTAAAATTGTGAAGCAAGTGCCTCACCTTCAGATCCTTCCTCGGATCCCTTCTTGGACTTCTTCTTTGGGCAATTAGTAGCATAATGGCCCAACTCATGACAACGAAAGCATCTCACCTTCGACTTGTCAACCTTCTTCCCATCATTGGAAGAACTGGATTCGGAAAGAGAAACCTTACCCTTCCCCTTCTTCGCCTTACTCGCTAAGGCATATTTCTCCTCATCATGCATAGATGAAGAACTGTCTCTGGTGCTCTGCCTGATCTCCTCCTGCACAAGATCTGACCATAGTCTTTCCCATCCTGGCAACTTCTCCCGACCATTGACAGAGTCCTGATAGGAATGCCAACTCTTCGGAAGACCAAGGAGAGCCAAGCTCACCAAGTCCTCATCATCGACAGTAACCCCCACACTTCGTAGCTCATCTTGACACTGAGTGAACTTCGCGAGATACTTGGGAATACTGTCACCATTCTCACACTTAATGTTTCTGAGTTTTATCCTTGAGCGACATTCCACCAGCTCAAAAAAATCAACTGCTTCCGATCTAAACTTCGTGAGAACGAAGTATTTCTTGTACAGAGATCGACTGTATGGGCATTCACCGGATATCTCACCTTCCAAAAGAAGGATGAATCCAGAGGCTACCTGGCCCGATTACAGACTCTGCCTGAAGAAATAAAACGTAGTCACTTCTTGAATAATAGATCTGATGATCAATCCTCGCTTTGATATCCTGTAGAAATCTCTTCTACAAATCAACCAGCTCTGATACCATGTAGAAATCTTGAATAATTTAACACATATTCAATGGAGATTATCCTGATCATGTACTATTGTGGAAAACATACACAATACATAAGCTCCTCTACGTTGATCATCAATATAGCAAGCATCAATAACAATAAAACATCAAGAGCATTCACACATTAACACAGTATGTATCCCGGGGAAAGCATCTCGCTAAAAACCCCAACTATCTGTATATTAATGATTGAGTCATGTAACATTACACAACATAATACTTCTCATAAGTATCTCCACCTCTGTTACACACAATACAGCTCAGATCTGAATCAATCACTGGCTCAAATCTCCTTCGCTGCTTGCCTGCCTCCTCTGCTCAATACCTGCATGAGAATTGATGATTTCTTTGATCAAATTATTTGCATTTACTGTTATAATCATGTCATCCACATACAAAGAAATCAAAATGATTTGCCTCTGTTTCTTTATCTTGGTATACAGGTTTGGGTCGTTGAGGCTCCTATGAAAGCCATGCTATATAAAAAATGAATCAATTTTCTCATACCATGACCTGGGTGCTTGTTTCAAACCATAAAGTGCCTTATGCAATTTACACACTAAATTCTCCTGCCCCTTTTTCACAAAACCAGGAGGCTGTACTAAATAAATTTCTTCCTTTAATTCTCCATTCAGAAATGCAGACTTAACATCTAGCTGGTGTAGCTTCCATTTATGTTTTGTTGCTAAAGAGATTAGCATTCTAATTGTATTAGTTTGGATACAGGGGCAAAGGCGTCATCGAAATCTATGCCTTCTTGTTGTCAATAACCCTTTGCTACCAGTCTAGCTTTGTATTTTTCTACACTCCCATCTGCATTTATCTTAGGTTTATACAACCACTTACAACCTATAGGGGTTTTTCCTTCAGGTAACTCAACTAAATCCCAAGTATGATTTCTATATATTGATTCAATTTCCTCATGCATTGCAACCCTCCATTCATCTGATTTACTTTCTTCTTCATAGTTTTAGGGTTCTACAATATTTAAAATTTTGGACATTAAAGCATAGTCTCTGAATTTTGCAGGTAGTCTAGTCTTCCTACCTGATCTTCTAGGTAAAGGACTTACCTCAACTCTATCTGTTTCAGCACTCTCCGGGCCTGCATCATCACTTATTACACTATCTGCTGCTACTTCTTCCTATTTCTGCTCCTGCTCCTGCTCCTGTTCTTCTTCTTCTTCACTGTTCAGTTCTATCAGGAATGGAATGTGGTTGTTATTGTTAGACTCTTCCTTTCCATCTTCTGTCTGTTCATGAAAAATGACATCTCTGCTTGCAAACACTTTATGAGTCACAGGATTATATAACTTGTATGCCTTATACTCTGTGCCATATCCTACAAATATACATTTCAAGGCTTTGGGGTCTAGCTTTTTCCTATCTGCTTTTGGTATATGAGCAAAAGCTTTAGATCCGAATATTCTTAAATGACCGACTATTGGTTTGAGTCCAAACAATGCTTCGAAGGGGGTTTTGAAGCCTAGACATTTGGTGGGACTCCTATTCTTCAAATAAACAACAGTATTAATGGCTACTGCCCAAAGACCATTAGAAATACCCTTACCTTGAAGCATACTTCTCGCGGACTCCACAAGGGTCCTGTTCTTGCGTTCTGCTACTCCATTCTGCTGTGGAGTGTGTGGCACTGTGAATTGCTATATAATCCCATGCTGCTTGCAGAATTTCATGAACTCACCTAACCTGTATTCTCCCCCTTGATCTGAGTGGAGAATCTTTATCTTCTTCCCTGTTTGGTTCTCTCTCATAGATTTGAATTCTTTAAAGTATCGGAAATATTGACTATTTTTGCTTAAAAGATATACCCAAGAGAACCTAGTGCAGTCATCTGTAAACAATAGGAAGTAGTATGCACCTCCTAAAGACCTAGTCTGCATAGGTCCACAAATATTTGTATGCACTAGTTCTAGGATGTCTCTTTCTCTTCTGTTAACATGCAAATGGAATTCATCTCTATGCATCTTCCCTAATGCACATCCATCACATTCTAGTTTGATATTATGTAATGCAGGAAGACCATCGACCATACCTTTCTTTTTGAGTAAGATGAGATCTTGTAAATTGAGATGTCCAAATCTCTGATGCCAGAGATTTTTGGCTGTTGATGTTGCTGCAACCATCGCTTGTCGTGGAATGCTCCTTGCATCCGGTCTATACAAATTCCCCACGCGTACTCCTATTGCAACTGTCTCCAATTGGATATCCTGAATGACACATCAATTCTTGAAGAATTGCACCTGCACGTCATGGTCTGTTATCATAGAGACAGAGATCAAATTCTTTTTAATTCCTGGAACATATAAAACATTTTTGAGATGTTTGATGTCGCCACTAGGTAGCTTCACAGGAATATCCCCACAACCTTTGATCTCATACCCACTGTCATCTCCTAAGTAAATTTTTGATCCACGTGCATACTGTTCAAGAAACTCAAAACAATCTTTCTTACCAGTCATATGCGAGGATGCACCAGAATCGACATACCATATATTATCCTCATCTCCTTTTGATGCTAAAAGTGCACAGTCGACTGTGAATAATCGAATATCATGGCTGTGGTCATCCTCTTCTCCTGCAAAACACCCCTGATGTTTCCTCTGTTTGCCTTTTCTTTCATCCGCCTGCCTCTTATAGCATTCTTTAATCTGGTGGCCAGGCTTCCCACAGTAAAAACATCTCTTAACATAATTATCATTCATACCTTTGAATGATTTATTTTGAAAAGAGTTGGCCCCTTTCTGCTGCTACTGCTGTGGTTGTTGATGCTGATGTTGGTGCTTCTTTCCTCTGTACTGTCGCCTCTTCGCCATCAGAGCTAAGTCATTGCTCTGAGTTTTCAGATTCTGTCTTCGTTCCTCCTCCTGGAGCAGAATCGTTGCTAGGTCATCAAACGAGGGGGATTTCTCTCTCGCTGACAAACCTGAGATGAAAGTCTGATATTCATCGGTCATTCTGTTCAGTGTAAGTGTAACCAGATCTGAATCTGATACCTTCTCTCCAATGGCTCCCAATTTGTCTCTTAGATCCTTGACTCTGGCCATGACACCAACGGATTCATTCTCATCCATCTTTAATGCAAACAATTTTCCCTTGAGTTCCAAAACACGATTTGTGTTATGTGTCTCGGACAGATTCTTGATTGTGTTCCATATATCCACGGCCGACTTGCAATCTCTGATATGGGGGATAATGTTGCCTTTGATAGACATCTTCAGTATGACTTTCACCTTTGTTTCTCTCTTATCCCAATCTTGTTCTTGGGTCGGTGTTCCAATTCTCTGCTCATTTCCCAATACGATCAACCATGCATTCGCACTCTCCAGCAAAGTTTGAATTTTGAACTTCTAGTTAGAGAAGTTCGTTCCATCGAGCTTGCCAGACTCATGGAGGTATGATCCCAAATTGTTGTTCATTTTCGCCCAACTGAACACTCCAATCGGCCACCACCAGGCAAGTCCGATTTGCTGCCAATAAACAGATTAGGAACTTCACTGTGCCACCACTGGGAAAGTTCGATCTGTTGCCACCGAGCAGATCAACAAGCAATCTCCAACACGCCACCACCGGGCAAGGGCGATCTACTTCTACTGAACAGATCAAGGCGTTGCACTGCGCCACCACCGGGAAAAACACTGATCTGCTTCCACCGAGCAGATCACAGAGCTCTGATTCGCCACCACCGGGCAGGTCCGATCAAGGAACCCCAATTCGCCACCACCGGGCAAATCAAATCTGCTGCCACCGAGCAGAAATCTCCACGTGCCACCATCGGGCAACTCCTGATCTGCAACAAAAAATTGCAGATATCCAGAGAGAAAGAGGTTGGCTCTATGGCGCTATGAATAGCTAAAAATCCACGCCAATTGCAAAAAAGAAAAATTATCGCGCTTAACATCCACGGATCCGCGCCAATTTAGTTATAATTTTCCTGGCTCGCTTTTCAGCCCCAAACCAGCGCCAATTGGCGCGCTTTTTCTTTAAAAAGTAGTGCCAATTTGTTTTGTTCTAGATTGGCTCGACTGTCTTCAAAAAATAAGCGCCAATTGATCAACCTTTTCTCCGGCTCAGAGATGATCAGTCATCTGAGACCCTTCACTCCAGTTGTTACTGCAGTTCCACCTGATCACACAGACACATTTACATGTACTCCTACCACTACAGAAATGTAACTAATGATACATCCCTTAAAAAAATTTGAGGCTATCTCTATCCTGAGCTCTGATACCAAGATAAAAATCACACTTTGAATTAAATGAAGGAGTTGCAGCTCACAGGTGTGTACGACACCTGGGAGACTGCACTCAAACAAAGAGGAGACTCTCTCTCACGTTCACTATACATTACATCAAATGAATATTACAATATTAAATACATCACTGAAAAATAGGTAGTTGTAAAAAACCTCCTAATTTCTAGGAACTAATCCTAAACTAAGGAGATACGTTACAACCATATAACCATTTCTCCATTATTTTTAACTGCGTACCATTCCAACAAATTATGTAATTGTTTGTTTTGAATTTGTGTACTTATGGTCGCAGTATGTGCCTGTATGTTTTCTTTAGTTGGGCTGTCCACCTAGGGTGATGTTATTGAATTGGGGAGAATTCTCTACCATGCTGAAGGGGTTTCCAATGGGTTCCCCGTCACTTAAAAATATAACCTTAAGTATTGTGCCGTTGGCAAGAAATGCAACTGTTCATGTAAAACACATCACTTTGTTCACTTCTTTGCTATTGAAATACATAATTACTATTGGATTCATAGGATGGATATAAAATTACTTGTGAGTTCTGTTAAATAAGGTGTTGTTAGATAAGAAGATAATAAGAAAAACTATTTCTTGATCAGTTTTGGTGGCTGACAAACTTTCCTACAGATATTGAGGATTTCAAAACCTGACCCTTGTCCATGCTCATCACTGAATATGAAATTCAGATTTAGCAATGATAATTTCTAGAAGGCATAAAAATCTTGGGGAGATGGTCCAAGAGCAGGATGAATACATTCTCAAGGACAAGACTTTTGAAGGAGGTAAGGAGGTTTCAAATTTTTTAGGTACAAGTAAGGCCTTTTTGGAGCATAATTTTGCAAGTCACTTTAAATTCCACTTGACTATTTGTAATATACTTTATAATTCTCCATTCACTTGAACGCTGGTCATCCATGGACATTAATATAATTAAAAGTTTGGTCTCAACTCTTAGATCCCATTCCTCAACAAGTCATTTATCTAATGTAATCTTCAAGTGTAGATAAGAGAAGGTAAATTCAAATAATGAAACCTGCAAATTTGTTGAGCTCTTATCATCTTTATATCATTCGCAAGGGGAGGTTCATAATGCTGCCAACTTTTGTATTTAAAGGATGTTCCTTTTTCATCTTTGGAGTACCATAGGGCTTGAGGACATGAGTGCTATAAATGTATTTTATCATAACAAATATGAAAGCAAATTGTTGTATTTTCATAATTAAAAGTCATACATTTAAAGTTGCAAAGTTTTAGTACAATTCTATCTAGAAGAATTTTGCTAAGATCAACCTCCACAAAAATTTGAGAATGTGTGAAGAAGCTTATGCAATCTACTCCATATCATAATTTATTCCACCTAGATCAGTTATGATGCCTTTAAATGCTAAAAGATGCATAAATGAAAGAGCCAAATTTGGGAAACCCAAACTAACATTTTTTTTTGTGTAAGTCAGAAGTTTATTTATATAACAAAATATAGTACAAAAAATATGTCATGGTAGATCGAAAGCAAGGATGAACAATGAACCATAACCAAACACCTACTCAGAGAGTTCAGAAAAAGAAAATTGCATGAAGCACACCACGCAGGGTGGCTCGAGCTGAGCATATTCCTGTAAACCGAGACTGCCGAGACCTTACATTTCATGACATTAACATAGACAGACTTAGGCCGAAACATAGATAAGGCCGAAGAAAACAAAAAAAGGGGACTACCCTAGATAAACTTTCCCATTTGACTGATGGTGTCCAGACCCATCTGCCGCCTGTGACTGTCCATCCTTGCTTGCACGGCTGCCATCGATTCGTTCTCCTACACCTCAGTTATGGCCGACTGCGGAGTGCCAGGAGCAGGGTTGATAGTATCTCTCAGAAGCCTTATGAGCAGAGTGAGCTTCCTGTTGACTGTTTGAATGGCTTCATGCACAGTGGTGATTTGTCCATCCAGCGAGTTGTTGTAGTCAATAACGTTTTCCATCTGAGCCTCCGTGAGGTTCACTTCAGTCACGATATACTGCTTCTCCTTCTCGACCGATTCCAGAGCTTTGGCGATGAGCATCTTGGTTCGCCAACTCTCTGCCTTTGATCTAACAAACTAAGTAGCCCTTTTCGAGGGGGTTCCCGGATCCTTCAACCAATCCACCTTCTCTGCAATCTCCTCCTCCGTGCGCCCTTCTTCTGCCTGCTTGACCTTAGCCTCTAAATCAGCAACCTTGCGCTTGTTCTTAGTTGTTGCACGGATCTCATAGCCTCTCTTCGCCTCTAGGAGGTCCTGATTTGCAGCAGCACAGTGGCATCCTCCCGCGTCCATATCTGTCTCTCTATGCTCCTCCCAGCTAATGCAATTACCGTTCACAGATGCGTGCTCGACACTATTATGAGAAGCTGTGGAGAAAACAGGGGAGATACCCCCTTCTTTATAGTGTTTTCGTTTGTGAACCTTCCTGAGTTTAGCCTTAATCCCGCTGTAGGTAGGGGTACTGTTGCAATAAATTTGATTGAGGTTCACACAAGCAAGGACGTTGCAGGTCGAATTAGAATGGAAGTGGCTGCTCATAATCCAATTAGCCTTATGCCAAGTGTCCTGTACGTTTGATCGGTTGCTATGGTTGATGGTTGTATCGGACATACCCTGTTTGCCTGCATATCGGTTACTCATGCGCTGTGCCTCGATCCACCCCGCCTCTTTTGAAATCAGCATAAATGTTATTGATGTCTTTCTATATGGATCCCTTCCAAGTGTCTTGATTTTGATATTGCTGATGCTATAAGTTCTGTGGCTTGATCTGTAATGATCGATCGTCTGGCAGCCATGCCGCCGCCAGGAGATCCACCTCCCGCGAAGTCCTGTCATTCCATTGCTTTGGTGATGATTACTGCTGATACCGGTTTCATCAAAATTCTAGTACCGTAACCTGAAGCCATCACCAGCTAGGTTGGATCGGCTTGGTTTGAATCCTTCTCTGCCAGCTGTGCACATGTCACCTTGAGGATTGGGAAGTCTACCTCCTGCCAACAACTGTTCGTGATTAAGTTCGGGTTGTTAGCACCATGGTTTGCCAAGAAGTCTGCCAACCCATTCACCTTTCTTCTTATTGATTGGAAAACTATGCCTCTCATTTCTACTAACATCTCCGCTATAATTTCAGTTGCCTTAGCCAGCCTCCAATGTTTGGTTACCTTACTAGTTTTTGTGCCTGCTTGAAGGCGTTTAGCCGCCGAGATGGCCAAGGAAGAATCCCCCTCCACTATGACATTTCCTCGTCTGATGGTTCTTAGAATCTTTAATCCTTGCTCAAGCACAACAAACTCTACTTCATTGTTTGTGCATTCTCCCAGCGCCCTGCAATAAATATGGATTATGTCTCCATCTTGATTCTGAATGGTGCCTCCGATACCTGCTATACCTGGGTCGCCCCTCGAAGCCCCGTCAAAATTCAATTTTAGGCCGCCCTCTGGTGGCCGTTGCCATCTGTGAAGTTGCGATGAGGGATGTGCTCTGTTTCCCCACGTTGGTTGATTACTGGAAGCCTCCAATTGAAACCTCTTTAATATGCGTAAGTCCTGATCCGTGGGTTTTTCATTCGAATCTTCTTTGCATTTTGCCTGTATTAGTTGTCTGATGTTAATAGTTATAGATTCTTTTGCAAATTCTATGCTTCTGACTTCCTCCGTGAAAATTCTTCGATTCCTCTCTTTCCATATTGTCCATGCTATAAAGCCCGGGGTGCATTTCCATATACTATCCACTCTGCAAATTCTAGAAAAGTTTCTCCTCCAGTTGATGATGGTCTCCTGAATGGAGTCCCTGTTCCGATCAGATTCTTCCAGAATTTCTTCCATCCAGTGCCAAAGCTGGGACACCCAATCAGAGGAATTAAAAAGATGATTCATTGTTTCCGCCTCCTTCAGGCACATAGGACATCTAGAGGGTCCCCTGAACCCTTTTTTCAATAGGTTTTCCCATGTTAGAGTTTTCTTTTGCATAAGAAGCCAAAGAAAAGTTCTAATTTTCGGCCATTGAAGACTGTCCCAATCTTTATCGGTCTAGGGCATAATATTAGGCTGTTCTTCCCTCTCTATGATGCTCCTTGCTTCTTTTAGGGAGAAATCCCCGTTGCCTTTCGGTCCCCATCTAAGCTTATCATTTTTAGCAGCTATTCGAATTTTTCTCTTGAGGATTTGTTGATTTAAAACTTGAATGGTTTCCTGTATGTCTTCGTTGTGGGTGGGGTTGAAAATAGTCCATTCCCTCCACTCTGGTTCTTCACTGGTTGGGTTCCAGTATTGGTTGACTCTGAAATTTCCCTCATTTTGAGTGTGTTGCTCCAATGGTTGGAGTAGAGGGGTGTCTAATTTCGGGGACTGCTGCCAGGCATCCTCCCAGAAGAGTGCTTGAGTTCCATTTCTTATCTCCCAGAAGCTATAGTCTTGGACAATACTCCTGTTGGCTTGGGCATGATTCCATATTGGTGATCCGTTGGGGTTTTCCTGCATTCTTATTAGTTCTAGATTGGAGCTATTTGGCCTATACTTTTCCTTCCACAGAGTGGCCCAAGGTAGGGTCGTGTCCGAGATCCACTTCCACCATATTTTGGCTCCGCAGATTCTGTTAACCACTGAGGGATCAACCAAGTTCAGACCTCCCCTGTCCTTAGGTTTACACAGTTTCTTCCAGGCAACCAGCAACCATTTCTTCTTTTCACTGTTTCCACTCCATAAGAAGGAGCGTTGGATGCTTCTCATTTGATCTAGGATTCCTTTCGGAGCAGGCAAAATCGAAAGCATGTACTGAGGGATAGCCTGCAAGACTGCTTTTGTTAGAATTAATCTTCCTGCAAAATTCAGAGCCCTGTTAGTCCAATGTTTGCATTTCCTCTCCATACTGGCTAGGAATTTCTCCCAGTGAACCTTTTGCCACGGTTTGAGAGTCAGGGGGGCGCCAAGATATCTTGAAGGTAAGGAGCTAATTTTAAACCCCAGCAGCCTAGAAAGATGAGATTGGATAGCCTGATGCGTGTTGAAGAAGAATATGGTGGATTTGGAAAAATTTATCTCCATTCCCGAAGCTTTGCTAAAAAGATTAAGAATGTCTCTATAAGCCAAAGCTTCTTTAACTGTGGGGGTACCATGTAACATGGTATCATCCACAAACTGTTGATGAGTGGTGGCTGGACTGGATCTGATAGGTTGCAGACCTCTAATTTGACCTTCTGCTTTTTTCTTTGCAATTAATCTACTTAGGCCCTCCATTAGAATGACAAACAAGAAAGGGGATATAGGGTCCCCTTGTCTGATTCCTCTAGAAGGGATGAAGGGAGCAGAGGGGGCTCCATTCAATAGGATAGAGTATCTAGGAGATTTAATGAGGGCTAAAACCCATTTGATCCATTGTTTACTGAAACCAAAAGCCTCTAAAACTGCTTCCAGGTAAGGCCAACTTACCTTGTCATAAGCTTTGGAAAGATCTAACTGCATTAGCATTCCTGCTTCTTTCCGCGAATGAAGAGAGTGAATCATCTCCTGGGCAAGCAAAATGTTGTCTAGAATCTGCCTTCCTTCCACGTAGCCAGACTGTTCTTGCGAGATGATGCCAGTCAGGATCACCTTCAGCCTGTTGGCTATGATTTTTGAAATGATCTTGTAGATGACATTGCAGAGGGCTATAGGTCTGAACTTTTCTGGTGTATTAGCTTCCTCTACTTTGGGAACAAGAGCAATGAAGGTTGAGTTTAGAGATTTTAGGATCATTTTGGATTGTCTTGAGTCTTCCACGATCTCCCATATGTCTTGCTTTACAATGTTCTAGTAGGCTTTATAGAAGTTAATGGTGAACCCATCCGGCCCAGGAGCTTTGTTGCTGGGCATACTCCTAACTACCTCCTCGACCTCTTCCATAGTGATTGTTCTTCTTAGGGCCCAGTTCTGCTCCTCTGTGATTGATTTGGGTATGGCATTAGTTATTTCTTTGTGTAGAAATTTTGAATAATTTAACACATATTCAATGGAGATTATCTTGATCATGTACTATTGCGGAAACCATACACAATACATAAGCTCCTCTACGTTGATCATCAATATAGCAACATCAATAA